>JAVSBS010002942.1:26794-59885 GCA_033124195.1 Coracias cyanogaster
ACAGAAACCATAGTCATTCTGCAATGACTGTATCATCTTATTAAAATATTTAAATATTTACCAAAAATTGCACAGCATAAGTTGCACTTCCTCTCTTCCGCCTCTCGGCCCTCAGATCTATTCCTCCCAGATTTGCTGTCCACTCTCTACAAACTTGCTGCTTTCCTAGTGCTGCTGCTCTGTAGAGCTCCTCATATGCTGCTAGGGAGCAATCACAAGCCAGAGGGTAGAAATGAACAGATGTCTCTGATACTTTCTGAATTCCAGAAGGATTTTACCTATCCCACTAACAAGGGACACAGCCTCCTGCTCTAGCCTCAATACAGTCACAGAAGCAAATTTTCACCCCTGGAGCCCCTTGCCCAGCACTCTGTGTTTAATTACATCTTCCTCTTGCCTCCCCTCCCCCAATAGAATAAAGATTTCCAGCACATACTATTAACTTTCACCCTTTTATCTATATTCATTCACAGTTAGAAAGCACGTAGGAGGTTGCAAACAGCATGGTTGAGCTATTTACACCCTGTTGCAAAAAATGGGAGGAGAGGAGCAGTGGCAGCTGGGCTTTTCGGCAATTCTGCAGCTCCCTGCAAGAGCAGCCACTGTGCTTGCCACTGCTCTCCCACCCAGAGCTTGAGAAAGGCTCATTGTACATTTATAGACAGCTCATTTATTACTGCAGTATAACTCTCTCTCTTGTGCTGTCCAAACACAGACCTGACCTTAAAACAAACACGAAGTTATGGCTATGCATTTGTGTGGTCTTAACGCATGCAGTTGCAGCCATAGGGTGAAGTTCTGCAATCACCTGACAAAGATGGTCCCTGTCCCAACAAGTTTCTACAATCTAGCTGCAAGATAAGAACTGGATACAAAGTACCTGTGGAAGAAACACAAGGCAGCAATGACATTTTATTCAGTGTCTTTCAAATACTTTGGAACTTCCTGAACAAAAGAAATTCATTAATGTTACCAGCAGAAGTAAGACTGAAGCAGTGCTGATGCAGATAAGAAAAAGCACACACCAGTATATTTAATCCTGGCTTTGCATACTTCCTGTGAGGTTAGTTTACAAACAGCTCCCTGCTCATGCCACAACATAGGCAGTTGCCTTTCACCACATATGTCATTTATTACTTTACTTCTGGTTGTTCACAACACAATATGTTCCTACTGTACAGCTATAAAACATCTTTTTCCAAAGCTCAGAATCCTTCACATGTGCCCAGAACAAGGTTCAGGTTTTGTTTCTGCTTTGTTTTGCCCAGCACACATAGCTGGGCAAAATATTTTTGTTCAAGATCTTGGAGTTTCAGAAACAACCTCATCTAAAACTATTTAGGACAAACACAAACAACAGTTTGTGTATACTTCCATCACTTTAGGTTGCTTTAGGATGTTTAATATGGCTCCCATCCAGGAAACATGAAGTCCACAGGGAATACTGAACAGTCTTCATCAGAAGAAAGAAGTCTGATTTACTTAGGTATTTTTTTAGGGCTAGCCAGAACAGCTGTTTACACCTGTTTGGCAACACACCTAGAGGTGTTCCTGGATACCTCACCTCTCAACAGTCTCCAGTGTGGATTATAGTCCTGATTTTTAAACAGCAGCTCCAGAAACAAAGCAAAACACTGACATTCTGCAATACTGTCACTCCAAATTTATTATGTATTCTTAAAGTGGAACATTTCTTCCGCTCCGATTTATACTGCTATAATTCTGTTTAAACTTCATGGACTTCAAGAAGGCCTCCTAGCTATATACTGAGATCCTCAAGCACAATTTTGTTTCAGCTATCATATCTCAGTATTAATGGAGAAAACTCCCCCCGCTTTTAAGCCATGCTTTCCATGAGGAGGTAAATCAGAATTTGACATAGCTTCCTCCATGGATGAAAAAGCAAGCAGTGAGAAAGTTCATCAGCTCAAAAGTATAACAATTACTAATCATAGTTAAACCTAGCACTGTCATGATAATATTCATTTTGCAAGTAATTTAAATTGCTCATCCAAATTTTCTACATACATAAAGATCAGTCCTTAGTCAGAAAGAACAGCATATCTGCTAAGCTGCTTTAAATTGCTTTTCAATGTCTTAGCATGACAAATTTCCAAGTAGGAAAAATCTCACTCTGAATATCACTGTTTTACTTTAAATCTAAACTAAGCATCTTTTCTAACTACATGGGACAGGCTCTGCAACTGGCCCCATAGAGGAGAGCCTGTTTCTAAGTCATCACTCTGTTAATAAGAAAAATAAATAGGCTAAAAAATCATGCACTCATCACCTGTGTTCTCTCTTTTGTGCTGAAGATTTAAAACAACTAAATTATGTCGGCAACCTCTGTCAGACTAGACTTGCAAACCTGCACTGCCTATGTGAAGCTGAGGTGTTGCTCCATAGCTTTACAGCCACTGATAGGGCGTGCTAACCTCTGGCCTTAATGCACTGGAGAAAAACACTAATTGTGAAACCACATATCACTGCTCCCTGTACTGACTGAAATAGGAATGATGAAAAATCATTACAGTCTGATGAATACAGTAGCGCCAAAAGATCAGCAGCTCTGCTAATCAAACCATTTATTTTTAGTCAGTGCTGGAATCCTGTACTGTAAAACAGAGGTACTCTTCCAGAGTATCATCTTCACATGCAACTTACGTTAGTAATCTAAAGGTACCATCCTCAGGCATTTAGACTAGCAGCCATAGAAAAAGAGGTTGCAAATGGAAATTAAGTATAATGCAGAAACAAACATTCTGGGATGCCTTAGCTACACTGGGATTCCCAGTTTTGAACCTAGGAGGAATTAACTTTCTCTTAGAGTTACACTATCTGAAAACCCAGTGCACAAGCAGCTATGTTTTCACTAACACACCACAAGAAGCAATGATGTGCACATGCAGTCTTGAGAGTTGTCTTTTTAACTAATTGCCTAAAATGCAGAAAGAGACATCCTCTAATCACAGCACTGGGAGGCAGGAAACTATAAAACTCCAATACTGACTTCCTTTCAGAAGGGTTCCCCTTAATCCTTGGTGCCACAACATGTATCTACCGAAAATGTCCAAAATTTCCCCTTAAAAGGCCTCTCCCCACCCTATCCCAAGGGGCAACAGGCCTGATCACCTTGGATGAAGGTTTCCATGCCAGAATCCTGCCTCCCTGCTGAGTTGTTTTAGGATATTTCAGCAAAGGCATTCCCTCAGGCCTTTTTGAGAAAGAACAATCTCTTTTGGCTTTGCTTGTGTTGGAAAATTTTGGTGACCTTTGCCCTGGGAAGACCAACACCTCCAGGCTGACTAGCAGTGACATACCCTTACATCTCAAGGATGGGCAGTGGCAGGCTAGAGCATAATGGAGACTTTGTTTCCAAGAGCATGCCTTTTGCTGTTTTTGTCCAAATCTTCACATATTTGACTATTTTGGGAGGAGGGTGGATGTGGAGGGGAGGAAGAGAAAGAAACCCCTCAAACTTGCATATCCCCAAAAGGAACTTTTAGCAATAGTCCTTTTCATGTTTCAGATCAGCCTTCACAAGGTCTTAACCTACAATTGCCATTCTCAGATACTACCAGTCACATCTGGTTCAGATCTGCTCCTTCGAAGCACGAGCAGGGAAAAGATTGTTCCTGTGTCTCGGTGACCCTCTGCAAACCTTATGCAGTGCGGAGAAGTGTGCTGTGCAGTTCCAGGGCAGAGGAGACACAAAGGAGTCCTACAGAAAGATGGGAAGGAAAATATGAGAACAAAGCTTGACGGACACCAGCAGAGGGAGACTGAATGGAAATGTATGTGTAATCTAAATAAATTTTTACTTGAAAAAGTCAGGCCAGGTCCTGAAGATGAAAAGGTCTGCAGATTCTGCCCTGGCCAGTACACCTGTCAGTATGACATAAGCAGGGTGCAGAGGTATCTAATTTCCCATCACAAACTTGCCCAAAACACGCTTCAAGCTGTACTCCTTCAAAATTTTAATTATACTTAACAGATGATCTGATAAAACATAGCAAACAATGGAAAGATTCACTCTATCTGTTTTACAATGCTTGCCTGTGCAAGAATCATAGAAGCATGCCTCAAAACGATCATAATTCAGCTGTTCTTTCAGGTCACAGAAAAAATGGCTGTACTGACTAGATAAGCAGTTGTTTTTAAAGCATATCCTGGGGCAAAGGGAGCCAAATGGTGCCTGTATGGCCTCCTCTCACTTATCCTAAGCCCATGAAAATACTTCTTTATCAGCAATTTAAAAGAAAGCTGGAGAACCTCAGCAGGTTTACAGCATCAGTTAAAGATCACATTAGCCACGTCCTATGAAGTCGACTTCTACATCTGTCTAGCTTTGTAGCACTGCTAAGAACAAAGATCACCCAGATACTCAAAAGCCAACAGAAGTTATGACTTGTTAGTTTTTTAAAAAATTATTTACTTATTAAAGACCCAGCAGCATTAGGTCAATAATGGCATTGAAAATGGTGGCATTCTATTTTCCTCCATTCACTCCATGGTCTTTTATGCCAAACGTGATAGTTCTACACACTCTACAGATAACACAGCCTGAAAGGACACTGCCCAAAATACTGTGCTAAGCTAACTCTTAATGAGCTGACTTTAGATAAGCTGTATAGTACCAGGATACAACATGCAGTTTCATACCATCCTTGTTAATGGGTCATTTGTGTACAGATGTGTATTTTCTTTACATTTGTGTACAGCTAACATTGGAAACCAGTTCCAGGCACATGAAGGACAAGAAGGCAATCAAGAATAATCAGCATGGAGTTACCAAGGGGAAATTGATCACCCTCATAAGCTTCTACAATGAAATGACTGGATTGGTGTATAATGTCTACCTTGACTTCAGAAAGCCTTTTGACACTGTCTCCTATAAGATCCTTATAGACAAGCCGATGAAGTATGGGTTGGTTAAGTAGACAGTAAGGTTGATTAAAAACTGGCTGAACAAACAGGCCCTGAGGGTGGTGATCAAAGGCACAAAATCTAGTTGAAGGCCAGCAGCATATCCCAGGAGTTAATACTGGGTCCAGTCCTGTTTAAGATATTCATTAATGATCTGGATGATGGGAGTGTGGATTTACTGAAAAAAAAAAAAAAAACCCAACAAAACAACAAACCACCAAAACCCCAAACAAAACCAAAACCACAAAACAAACAAAACCAACAAAGCACTCCCATCACCACTCCACTCCCCCCTGCCACATTCCCCTGAAAACCTAAATCCAACCAACCAAAACCAAAACCCACCACCACAACCCTCTCAAAAAAAAAAAAAAAAAAAGCTTGGCTGTGCATCACAGGCAAACATGCTTTGCTTTACACTATAAATTTAGAGAGCGGATTCATGGATGCGAGTTTTGACACCCTCTCGGTTGTAGCTTTGGAATCTGTCTCATAGTGCTGGAAACAACAGTAAGAACATGTTCTTTTTACATAAGTCCATTGTCTACAAAGAAGATAGCATCAGCAAAACCCCATACCAGGGGACAAAAAGCAATAGACTACATCTGTACTGCCAGTTCTTGGGGGGCAGGGGGGGAAGAAAGTGATTAAAATAGTACCTATTTATTTATCCTTTTTTGTTCTTATGCCATCCTCAGCCTGATGTCTCTTCACAGCTTTTAGCTCTTTGTACCTGAGTAGCTCTGCTTCTCTTCCTCCCTCATTCCCCCTACCAAAAAAAAACCCCATCCCAAAACAAAAAGAACCTTCTGTTTTTAGTCTGTGTACATAAGCTGCTGTCTTGCAGTCAGCTGCAAAACTCGCTAGAGAGCTCCAGTACTAATGAAGTTCATACTCCCCTCAACTTTCCACTGTCTGGGTTTTCTCTTAATTCCTTGTATTGTTTTCCCTCTCATGATGTTCTCACTTTATTTAGCACTGTTTCACCTGCTTATGCTTTCCTTCCCCACCTCCCACCTTTATGCATCTCTTCAGTTCCCACACACTTCTTGGGCAGTGGCTGTCCTTTGAACCGTCCCCAGCTCCCCTTTTCCCATTCTCATCCCATTTCCTAACCAGCTGCCAAAATTTGACCCATGTTTATCTGGAAAATAAGACAGATCAAGCTGCTTCCCTTCATCTTACTTTGGCTCAGCACCAGTTAGCTTGCTGCCAAACTAAATAGCCTCAAGTCAGAGGCCCTGATAGTCAAATACTGTAAGCCTGCAACACTCCTGCAGATGTCTGTGGAGTCTTCTCATCCTTCTCACAACCACCTAACCCTTGGTTAAGTAAATCACTGCAGCATTGCTAAGATAACTTGTGGAGAAAAGAATCCTCGTGAACACATAAAATAAGTTCCCCTTTAACACGTTTCCAGTCGTAGGTACCTCTCCTAAGACCAAGTCAAAGAACACTCACAACCTGAGGTAGCAGGTTCCCCACTGTCTTCACCATTTGGGAAGGAGCTGATTTGAAACCCTCACCTTCTCAACATCTAGATAAGAAAAGCCCTGCTGCCAACCACTCCATCTCTCAAACAGGTTCTCTAGTACCACAGGAAGCTTTAAAGATTCATTATTTATTAGTTGCTATAGGAAATATTTTTTGGTATTTCACACGTAAATTTCTCCAGTTCTTTCATAACTTTGAAAGTATTTGCTACATTTACTCTACATCTACTATAGCGATGCCTAAAGTATTTCTAGAAAGCATTTGTTGGCCTTCCTACTTCTAAGTGGAAAATCTGTTTCAAGATTTTAATGATAGTTTCCAGTTTCTCAAGTTGTACAGTTTACTGCTTAGGAGGAGGTGTGAGAATCAAGGTTTTAAAAACCATGGAGGTCGTGCCTAGTGAACGGTGACTATGCACAGAATCTGGCTTGCTTCTGTAGCAAATGACAAACTTAGACACTCCAAAACAAAACTTGGGCAACAGTTGAATGCAGAGAAACAGCAGCAGCTACAGAAATCAATAAACTCTTATAGAAAAAGTCATCTTTGTGAGAAATCTAGGGAGTGGGGTGGGGATGTTTAATCATGACATGACTTTTTGTTATCAAAGCCTTAGCACTTTTTCTGGCTCATTGCTTGGAGAACCAAGTGATTGGAACTGCAAGTGAGGAGAATGTCTTCAGCTGAATGATACTTCCTTTTGCAGATGACCTCACACAGCTACCTAAAGCAATATTTTCTATAAACAGCACATTAAACATGCACTTCCAAATAAACCCTTCTTTGCAGGTAGTCATACACACGTAAGTAGGTAGACTACAAACAATAGCCAAGCGACTTAATTGTCATCTTCAAAACTGCAAAAGAACATGACTCTGATGGCACAGTTACAAGTACATAGAGCGAGCAGAACAATCCACAGAAGGACTCATCCATATTTTTCCCTTGTACTGGTAAGGGGAAATGAAAAAAAACTGTTTATCTGAAGATTCTACAAAAACTTCATTGCTGCTAATAAATGCTACACCCATTTATTAGAACCACCTATTCAGAATTAGTATTACAGAAAACATGATTCCTTCATATAACAGCAAACAATAGGGTTTTCCAGCAAATATACATGCCATATTTAATACTACAGGCTAATGGCATGCAGTGAATGGACTGCAGCTGTGAACTGCATGAAGAGGAGAGAGAAAAAGGCAGGAAAGAACTTGCAGGACTAGGATTTGCGGGGCAGGGGGGGAAGAATCAAGACCCTTCAGATAAAGCATTTAAAGGGGCAATCAATCTGTCTGCTGTTTCCTTCTTGCTATACATTCTAGGAAACAGAGCAGTGTACATTTTTTGGTAAATAAACATTACTGCAAAGAGTTTACCACTCTTTCTTTGCTCCTATCAACTGTATAATTTTTTTCTATAATTTTTTCATGTACACGTAATAATAGCTTAGATTTATCTAACCAAATAAAAACTAGAAACATGCAAGAACAATGACGTTACACCAATGTATAAAGAGCAGCAAATGCCAATTCCATTGTCATATCCATCTGTCCCGCTGTGAAATCAAACAATGTAAAAAATAGTATTAGGGAAATATTAACACTATCCTAACCAAGACTCCTACCTTCACAATGCTTTTTAGATCCTGCACATACATCCTCTCTGTCTCCAGAATCTCTTGGACGACTCTGTCTACGTAGAGGAGCTTGGGACTGGTGGGCTCTGTGACCAGGGACATTGCACAGTTTTTGCTCGCTCCTTTTGGTTCTGCTTTCCTTGCCATGCTTAGCCTTTTTTCAAAGCTTTCCTCAGGATCCTCTTGCTCCACATGGGAGTTTTTGCGTGGCTTGTTGCTGGAAAATTGCCTGGCTGGGACTAGTTCTAGCTTGATGGCACCTGTTTCTTTATCCTGGTTGAACAAGCCCAAATGGCTGTTTGAAACCAAGGTCATTCTGCTTCCAAAGGAGCAGTGGCTGTCCCTGGAGGAAGCAGAGGAGGAAGTGGAGCTAAAGCTGACAGGGCGGTCACTGTCTGACAGGTCCATGGTTTTTTTTTCACAGTAGTGGAAAGGTCTGCTCTCCTTGTGCAAATCTTCCCCTTTCGTCTTGGAGTCAAGGGCCTCCGTCACAGCTGGTAAAACATCAAGAGGTAAGTGGAAGTCATCTAGAAAAGATAAACAGAAGAAGTGGGTTTACTGTTGCTGCTCCACATAACACAAAAGCTGACAACAGATACTTCTAAAGCTTTTTGCATACAAAACTGCCACAATTCTATTTTAACTAAAAGACAACAAGAACAATGTGATTTAGGGGTCACTGTGGCTCTAATACTTTTTAGGTGGTGGGGCTCCCCCACTTCAGGCTACTACATAGGTATCACATACCTCCTGCTCACACATATGTCTCTGGCATGTCCTTCTTGTTCTTGTGCTGGGCTTGGTGCTAGCACATTCTCTGCCCAGGCTCAGCACAGGAGAGAAATAAGACACAAAAATTTTTCTTAAGGTAAAAAAAACCATGATGGCAGCAGTCCCTGCTATCTCCAAGCTGAGTAGTGCCAGACAGTATCTTTCATTTTGAATACTGTAAGGCCAACAGTCAAACAAAAACTAAAAGCAGTTACCAGCTACCAGCTCTGTGGCTTGTACAAAAATACTAAAACCAGAATGATTTCTCAATGAAAATAATGCAGCTTCTGAAAAAAGAGTTCCCGCAGGAAATAGTACTGCCAAATAATTCAGTTTTCTACTGGGAAAATAAGCCAGTCTAAAACTGTTCAGCTCAAGCCAGAATATTACCCTCTGCTGAACTGATCCAAAGCTGGTTTTCAAATCAGTGCAACAACAAAATAAGATGTTTGTCTTCCTGTCAGCATTTCAATTCTACTTTCTTTTTATTGCCAAAATGCCCTGCAGGACACTTTACACGATGCAATGCAGATTTTTCTCTGGCCAAGTTGTGTGTGATACACCATCAGAATCTGCAAAAGCAGCTGCAGATAAATTAAATACTTCAAGGTTTCATTTCAGCAAAAGGTGTTCCCCCAAAATATCTTGCCTCAAACTCCCAGAATTTCAGAATGTCTGTCCTGTGAAAAAGGGAAACAAACATCACAGTTTAGGAAGAAAAGTAATACTGAAGCTACCCACATAGTGGTAGCTTAGTCCTTATTTTACTCCAGCAACAACCTCATTTTTCAAAAATCATACTGGCAATTACAGCTCTAGACAGCAGTTTCAGTAAAGAAACCATAAAGCCAGTAAACTGCACATTAAACTCGCCCAACCTTTAAGGTGGCCCTGCTTAAATTGAGGCAGACTTGCTATGCAATTACAAGCAGAAACCTCCTGGATGCTGCTCCAGCTGCAGCCGGTCTTGGGGGTGGGGGAGAATTTAATTCAAAGCAGAAAGCCACCCTCTCATTTTTCAAAATCAAACACTACTACTTATTTTAAAATAAAATAAAAAAACCAACCCTAACTTAATCCAAAACAAATGAACAAAAAATAGCCCAGAGAAGAAAGTTTTATTTATTTGGCCTGTCTTGAATGCATAAGATATTATTTGTACGTGAGTAATTAATACTGCCATTTTAGCAGTGAGGGTATTAGCTTTCTGTTAAGGAGAGGTATTGCCCTTAAGGTAATGCATGGAATTAACACTGAGTGTAATTTGCTCATTACATGTGTCAGAAATTGGCCATTAGATTAAAAACCTCTGTACCCCTGCTTTTACTGTGAAGTTTGATAATCCATAGCCTTTTTTTGTGCCAGGTTCTACCAGTTTTGCAGCACAGAAGTGTATTTTCTTACCCTTCTTGACCGAATAAACCACATCAAGTACAAACTCCAAAATAAAACATAAAGCTGTAAACTAGGAAAACATTTAAAACTGAAGAATTCAGTGAAGTTCTCTTGTTTCTAAATGGGTATGGACAAAGATGTTTGCCTTCCTATTGCTTGTGATAAGAAAGTATGCATTTTTGATAAGGAAGAATGTATTTTTGTTATCAGCTTTGGATCATTTTTCACATTCAGTTAGAAAGCCCAATGTTGCTGTGCAGATGTAAACCCCCTTGAAAAATGCGCAGGATACAGGAGATAACAGGGATACCCTTCCCCTAACTTACTCCAAGATACTTTACTAAAATTAGTGACAAATAAACACCTGATTAGCCACATTTATGAGGGAAATAAAAGGTTCCTGTGACATTCCATTACCCCATGCTCTTTTCTTCCTGTTTCACTGATATGCGGTCTGCTTCTCAGATAACCTGAAGGTATTAGTATGTCATATTTGCTTCACAAACATTGTCAGGCTCATTAATATAAAAAACAAACAAAACATAGTTCAGGTCAATGAAATTGGAGTCAGAATAAATGTTAAAAGTAGTTTTTCATAAGACTTGTAGCCAGAAGCATTGGGAGATCTTAACATGTCTTAGAAAAACAAAACAAACAAACCCCCTTATTTTCTTGTTTAATGACAACATCATTACTTATTAAAATCCCAACAAAGATTAGTTGTAATAGTTAAAAGAGGGTTGCTCTTTAACACCTGTATTCCCACTGACCTTGGTGAACCCCAAGCACCTGCTAGGCATGGCTAATTAATTGCATGCTACACAGTTGACTCAAGTTCCTCCATTTTTTATACAAATTACTATTCCCGTACATTTCTACATAAATTACACCAAGCAAACTATTTGCCACTTCAAAATCCTAGTCTGTTTTGTTCTTAAAGCCTCATCCTGACTGCTAGCCTCAAAAATCACTTTTTATTTCATTCTTATTCCTTTCCAGACAGGCGTAAATTGGTCATTTGGCTTCTCTGTGGAGAGGTTTTGCTAAAATTTTGTCCATTACATCTCTGGCCAGAAATGGGTGTTTTGGGGTCCACACAGATGGTACAGTACTGGGAAACCCTGCAGAAAGGCAGGATGCATGGGACCAGGTATTTCAGCATGGCACAAGACCAGGAAGCAGTTTCCTTTCCCCAGCTCGCAAGTCCTGTACCAAACACTGTGCACCCTGCCCATAGAAGTCAGGTCTTGGAGATGAGCCCTGGCTCTGCCCAGCCTGCAATTTCTGCCTTAGCCCTTCCCAATAACACAGTACCTGTAAATCTTCCAAGGCTTCATAGGTCTACTTTCAGAAACCCCTCTGAGACTAGGTAGCATTACTCCCACTGTTGAAATCAGGAACAGATATTTGGGATGATTTATGCACTCATAAGTACATCAGAAAAGGCAGCACCTGAATCCAGTTCATTGCCACAGCCACATGCCTATCTTCTTTTCTCTTCTCAGGGTCTGCATTCAGCTTTTCAGAGCTCTGGTACAGTTTTACTCTGCAGCTTTACCACAAAGTAACTTCAATTTTGCGCCAGCTACCTAAAGTCTGTACTGATTGCCCAGTGAAAAATTGACAAGTGAATTAATCAGAGTGCAGGGAGAGAGGAAACAGCCTCCCCCAATGTTGTTCTCTATGTATCCTAACTGACCTGATGCCTTTGCAAACCCTGTACCCTCTTTCAAATTTCCGTCTTTGATACAAACTTACTATAAAAAGAAAGTTTTTCTCCCATACCCTGCAGGACTAATTTACAAGCCCTCTCCTTCCCCAGTCACCAATCTCAGCAAGGGCACCAGAACTGGGTGCATTTATCAAAACTCAGGCTGCAAACAGTCTGTGTAACTGCAGGTACCACAGACCTTCACAGACGCACATGCTCTGAACAAGTCTTGTATGCCCTGACCCACGTCTGGCCTGGTTCACTGCTTTTTTTGTTAGGTATTCCTTTGTTTACTGAACCTTTTCAATGGCCAACCAAAATAATATTGACAACTTTTGTGACTTGTGAATAACGGTATTTAACTCAGTCTAGGGAGAACAAAAAAAAGAAATCTTCAATTTGCATACTTTAATTAAGGAATAACAGTAATTACTTGTTAGTTCAGCACTGAAAGGAGGATAATTACTACTTGTCCCTACTCACAAGGAAACACACTCCCCCCGAACAAGGTCATTTCTTGTTTGTGCCTTTGCATGAATTCAGTTAGCGTCTCCCCCTCCCCAATCCCTGCAAACCTCCCTGCGCCCTCCTCCCCCCCAGTGACACACACACTGTCATGGCACAACCCCAGAACGCTCCTCAGTGGGAACAACAACATGTCCCTCCTCTACAGCAGTGCAAGGGAAGAAAAACCTGTGTTTCACCCCAAAAGGCAACTGTAATACTAGTTACAACACCGAAGGCACATGCAAAGCAACTGTCTTGGCATATCTCATGTTGTCAGCGTGCAGTCACAAGTTCTCATCAAAAATGCGTACACTTCTTCCATCACTTACTTTTCTTTAACCAAGATCTCCGTCCTGTAACTATATTCATGGTAATGATAAATGGTTTTCCATTATCTCTGCAGCTTTGGCTACTCTTGAATATTAGCATACAATGAGAGATAAAGTGCTTTAAGTCAACTTTATGTTAAAATACGAAGATCCTCAAGCCCTATCCAAATACAGGTGTTTATTCCTCCAAGTTGTTTACCATACATGACATTTTAAGAGATACTGCATGACTAAAAACTCACAAGCCAATTTATATTCATAATTAGTATTGTTGCTGCCTTTCCCCTGGTATGAAAAAGAGCACCTCAGATGTTATCTGCGTCAATGTTACCAGAAATTAAACACTTCACATCCTTTGTAAGTTTATCTACATAAAAGCAATCAGACTACAAGAATTCTTTCCTGTATTTTTCTTGAGATATTTTCACATTTCAAATAAAGCATCTATACTGTAAATACAATTAAGCAAGACTGGTTAGTACAATTTCTACATTCAGTATCAAATTCAAATGCAGCACTGGAATCGAGAAAGATAAATGTCATACAGCTGCCTGACCAAGAAAGATTAAAAACGTTCACTAAAAGGATCCCAGCATGATCTTAAATACATTCCCCATATCCTCTCCTCTGAATATTGCTCATGTGAAGGTCAGCAGATTTATAATTAAAAATCCTACATATGAACACATATAATTTCTGAAACTAACACCCACTATGAACAAAATACTACTAGAGAGCAACAATATTTGCAGGGTTATATCTCTAGGTATTATGAATTCACTCTGAACTGCCACAAACGATATGCTGCCAAGTACTTTAACTGAACTTTGAGCAACAGAAATCCCATTTATTAGAAATCTTACGATGACGGGAAAAGTCACTAATAATGTGACTATGTCTGTCAAATTACTGTTCCCCCCCCTCCTCCCCCCCACTCCCCCTCTTTGCAATATTTGTAGCAGAATAGCCTCTATCACAACCAAGCACACTAATGTCCGAGAACATTATTGCAAGCTAAAATCCTCTGCGACAGTATCTCACCACTGAGGAATGTCTCTGGCTCCTCGCACCAAGGACGAACAAGTCCTCTCTATTTTTTCAGTTCTTTCCGAACAACCCATGACCTACCTGTGCGGCAGAGGAGAGGCACAGGCTCTGCCTTCAGCTGTTCCTGAATTACCTCATTGGGCACTCAGGTAAAATGAGAAGCTCTTACTAGTCTGTACAGCTCCTTCGCCAGAAATATTGCATGAGTCAGCTTTTATCTATCAAAACCCTACACACAAAGGCTTTACAGAAACCTGATTCACAACTTTCTCACTGCCTTTTTCCCAGCACACCGACAGTCTTCAGCATCGCTAAGAGCCTTAAATGAAACATGACATCATGCAATTCAGGGACAGGACAATGGGCATCACTGTGGGTAACTTTAAAATGCACACTTCACTGAGCAACACCCACTAACTTCCATTTTTCCAGTCACAACACTGAAAACATCAAATAGAGCCCCCACTTCCACAGCAATTATTAACATTTGCTTCTCAATTTGCAGACCATTATTGATAAGCATGTAAAGCAAATAAATCACCTGCTGGTATTATGAAACTTCTGTGTTTATGTTAGAAACTCCCATGAACCTGCGACACAATAGGATGATCCTCGGCAATAGGATCATTCTGGATCCTATTCTACTATAGCATAAACAGGAACAGGCTTTTGCAGGGTGCTTGCAAATCTTCAGTATTTTTTTTAAGAGGGAGAAGAAAGACTTTTGGAAGAAAATGTGGAAATCAAGCCATCTAGTGTTCTGTGCTAAATCAAAATGAAGGAAAGTAAAAGAAGAAAAAAAAAGAAAAGAGTTTTGCAGGGACAAGGACAGTGAGAAGAGAAACAGAAGCAAAGATGAAGAAACAGAGAAGGAGAAAAATGGGCATAGACTGGTGCTAAGCAATGGGAAAGCTGATGGCTCTCTTGGCCTGTGGAGGGGGTGATGGCATTTCTATCTTGAAGCTGAGAGGCAAAAGAAGTCAAAAGATTTCCAGGTTGCTGGCATCACTTTCCAGCTGCACTCTCACAGCTGCATGCTCAAACCAAAGACACAAAGAAGTATTCTGTCTTTAAAATCACACTTGAATTTCACTCCCTCTCTCCTTGTATGTAACATGGCCTCAGCTTCACTCTGAGTTTTCCTAAAGAGCATAGTCCTTGAACAACGCCTTTCAGCAGGAAACTGGAGCTAGAGAAAAGGAAGCAAAGACAGTCTTCAGACCATTCACAAAGCTGTGAAACACTTTGATCTGAACCTCAGGGCTGTTGGGGTGAAAGTCCCTTTTACCCTGGCTAAATGATCAGGTGTTTACAACCTGTTGCCATGCTGCCACATTTGAGATGATTGAGACATACTCTCTTTCACATTCATTCTCCTGTAGTTTTTGAGGTCTTTTTCAATACTTACATATTTACTTCAAAATATATATATATGCAAGCACAGTTTTTGCAGGATCTGTGGAATACTGCAGACAGAGCCACCATGTATCTGTAAGTCCTGGACACACTCACAGGCACAGCATGGCCAACATCAATCCCAACGTCCTCTGTACAGACACAGTGCAGCACCCAGGTACTCGATCAAATAACCTGAATGTGGCAAATTTACCATACATTTGCTGTGCTCCACATTCACACATATTTCTGTCAGGAGCTGATTATTCACTCCTCTGGACCTCTGCTTCCTCACATCTTGTGCCCACCATGCCCATGGAGCTTTTATGACCTCTGAGACAGGTTTTAACTAACTCCTGTGCAGACCTGTAAAGCATCAACCAGCCATAGGGCATTGCTCGGTCACTTTTGTAAAGTCCTATAACACATGAACAATACCAGCAGCTTCATCATTTAGCAATGACAAATCTGTTGAACTCTGAATGCTTGAATCGAGCCCGGTGACTGACCCAGAGGTAGCCAGTGACAGAAGGCTTCCCATGTCTCCTTCAGCGCATTAGGCATAAGCAGAGGCTGCAGCAATCCAGCATGATATGCAGCCACTGGTCCATACAGGCAGAGTGAGCTCTCATGAGCATACTGGGGCAGGGGGGAGGATGGAAACAGCAGAGCTGAGGTCCTTACCCTGCTCTGCCTTGCTCTTTCATCTCTGCACATCCACATTTGACCTTAGCTCTCCCTTACATACCTATATATGTCAGCAGAAGTTTACCCCATACACAAAGACTTCCCCAAGAAAAAATCCCTCAGTCCCCATCACTTTAAACAAGCATAGCACTGAGAGCTGTCAGTGCAGGAGACTAGAAACTCAAAAGCCTTCTGTTTTACTGTCTAATGTGCATTGCCAATGAAACAGTACACAGATGTGCCAGAAAAAGAATGGGTTTGCTCCATTTCTCCTCATTTTCAAGTATTTCAAAACCTCTGAGTTTGTTTTTTGTTTATCTGCATTATCTTTTGGAGCTACATCCCTTTCTCTGCCCTGTTCCCTGCTCTCTCCTATCGTATGCCCAGTGCCATAAAACTATATTATTAATGCATCAGGATTCAGAGTTGAGAATGATGATCTGTTTCTATTTTGGAACAAAGTTTGATTTTTCTAAACTTGAACAATAAGTGTAGTTTAGAGAGGTTAAGAATGATGTTATTCTGTAATTCCCAATTGGCTAAGGATTTACTGAAGAAATAAATTCTCCTCAGCAAAATTTTAAAAAACCCATATAACCACAGGGTACATTCAGGCTTAAGGACACACTGACATCTTCACTGAAAGTGCAATGTAATGTATTAATAACTCTCTGCAATGCAGTAGCTACTTCATCTGTATACAGTACTGCAGAGACACCTAATAAAAGGAACAAGCCATCACATGCTGCTGAAGTACTGCAACACAAGCAGAGCATATGGATACAATGCCCCATTTATAGGTCTTCTAAAAGGATTGTTTTCCATTTCCTTGTGAATTTTGAAGGCTTGTTTCTCTTCTCTTTTTAAAAAGATAACCTGGTTCTATTCTATTCTAAATCAGAGCAAATAAAAATTAAGTGAAGACCTGTAGATATGAATGCATATGGTAGAATAACACCCTACATGAAAATGCAGTCAAAGCTTTTGCATCCTTTTCTTCTCTGCCTATACTGGGATTTAATGAAAAAAGATTAATCAGTAAATGTTCAACAGGATGCTGCTTAAATGTTCTAGTATTTTTACACCCAAAATTCAGTGCTGTGACCTGAATAAAAATCCACATGGGCACTTCTTTCTGCCCAGCACCATACAAGATCAGGCCTTGCTTCTGGCACATTACTAGCGTCTTTCCATCCTACACTACATCACTGTAACTGTGCTTAGACATCAAGTCTGGTTTCTGCTTCTTCCTGCACTAGTCTAATGCTCCAAGCAAAAGCTCTGTCATGCCAACAGAGTACTACTAAGGTAAGTTTTCAACTTCATCGAACCCACCTAAAGTTGCTGCTGAAGTTCACAACTTTTCAAAGGTGACTGCAGCACAAGCACACTGGAGTTCTTGGCTAGGCATCCCCAACATAGCACAAGGTGCTTGTTGCTCTACCAAGAGCATTGGGATACTTTTAGGATTAAAAAATGTTAGCTATCTCATAGATAGCAATGTAAAGTAGACACAATAAACCTTAGAGAGGGATGCGCAGCTTTAATAGAAGGAATCATAGCATCTAGGAATAATTCTTACTAATTACAATGAAAAATTTGTGTGACCACAAAGAAGGTATATTTGTACAACTCATCTCTTCCAATGTAACAAGAATTCATAACTACAATATCTAGCATAAACAGATTGGTTATGTTAAATTCATTTTAACAGTTTGTTGTTCACTTCTGGCATTGAATTTTCCATTAACTTCCAAGCCTTTCCACTGAAAAGACTGCCTGAAAAAAACCCACATTTTATAAAAGCCAGTTCTCTGAAATAGCTTACTTTGTTAGATGCCAAATAGGAGTGAGTTTCAGAATCTTTAAATAATTGATGTGTTTCTTTAAATCCATCTAAATAATTTCTCCCACTTGCTTTTGAACTGAAGGCACTTACTGGAACCTCCACTGCACCTCAGGAAGTTTAGCAACTAAAATTTTGAAACAGAACTGAAATAGTAACACCAGACTCATACTAACAGATGTTCACATTTACAATAAAATAAAAACTTTCTTCTGGGTTTCCTCTCCAGAATAAAAATAAAAGCTTCAGAAGGCAGTATTCATGTTTATGTCTTGGGGAGAAGAATCCTTAAATTCTACCCAAGTTGGAACTAAGACAGACTGATGGTCTGGCTCCACCACAGACTGCCTCTGTCATTTCAAGTCATCAGCAGTGCTCATCCTGCTAAAAGGGAATATTAGGTCTTATTTTTAAGGTGGCATTATAACAGTAAGCTAACAGCTCTAACAAAACCCCAGTTCAACAGGAATGTATTCAGTGACAGTTAAAGGACTCAGGACTAAATAAATGACGGTGACAGATTTTTGCAGCATACGGTAATTAGTATTTTGAAATCTTACAGCACTTTAAATGAAAATAAATAAAAATAAACCAAGCAGCTGTTCAAGTTCAGAGGAGTGCAATGTACCACTGCTCTTCTCACTATATTGCTTCTATAGCTAAATACGATATTTTACATAAATAAGTTCAAGAAGACTAAGACTGCTAAATGGCAACAAAATAACAAATCACAGCAGAAAAATCAAGGTGTCTTATTGCTGCCACATACAAGAGATCTGCAAAAATGCGGTCACCCCAAATCTTCATTATTTATATCCTACTGACTACTGTTTACCTTGTTTTGCTCCTTCCCTTCCTTGTCATCATTAAGGAAACTTTAAGGTATCTCTGTAAAAGCCTCTCCAATAGCACCATGCTTGTGATGAAAAAGTGTCTTCACAATGCTTTCAGAGTTCCGCTAAGGCCATTCAGCAGTGTGTGCAATACTTCCTACTACTTTTTAGCTGTCATTTTGTAAAGAAAAACCATGGAGAACAACAGAATTCCTGACTCAAGCAATACTTTCTGTAGAGCTTTCATATGCAAGAAGCAAAGCAGGAACTGAGATTATTTGAGATCACTGCAGTGTCAGTGTACAGAGCAGTTTAGCGTCTACACCCATGTACAGGTGGTGTTAATGCTTACAATGCTTATCGACTTATCAGTATTCAAGTTTAACAGTGCCAAGAGTCACACTTCAGAAACTACAGGGCAAGAAGCAAAAAGATTAGAGACTTGGACTTGCTTACAGTGAGCATTTGGTGCATAATTCACAGCAACTGGCATACTGAGTCATAAGCCTTTCTCTGCACTCTCCGCTTATTAGAGCAATAACATGCTTAATTCAAAACAGAAACAGTCATTTTGTTAAAGCTGTATATATTCCAGAGCCCCTATGCCTTCTTTACTAACAGCTACAGGAAAACAATCCTATGGACTTAAAAATGTTAACATTCTCTAACGTTCCTATTCAGAGATGTTTTAATTTAATTTTATACACATATAACACCCTTAAAAAGTCAATGACAGGAGGTTTTAAGATTTCTACTGACCATTGGATTCATTGCATAATTTTTAGCAAATCCAGAAAAAAAAAGACAAATATAAACAACAGAGAGCATAAGACTCCATTCATAAAAATGTACTGTTACATGTTTTACAGCAAGGTAGGAGAAATGTAAAATATTCATGAAAAGACATAAGATAACTACCTGCTACCATTCTTCTGCTTTAGTGACTTTTACAGTCAGTATCGTATTACTTCTCTTTTGGAGTCTTCAAACACTTTTACATTGGCCAGTTTTCAGACCTCTTGTTAATTATAATAAACAACATCTAAATGCATCCATGTGGCCCAAACAACTGCCAGCATTCAGTAAACAATTCAAGTGAGCTTTCTCAGCTTTTAGATCAGAGATAGGGAAAACAGAAACAGACTCCTATTTAAATCCTGTTAGCACCACTAAAGGAGTTATTTTTCTCAGATTTCTCCTTTTCGCTGTGTCTTTCTTCCAGATACAAACATTAAATCCCACCATTTTTCTTGTTTGGGTTTTCCACTTGCTTGTTTTCTTTGAGAAAGGAGTAGCAAATCCTTCCTTATTTAAATGTTAGAGCTGGGATCCAAAGCAAAATCTCAAATCCAAAACACACAGCCTGGACTTAGAGAAACTTGTCCACAAAGGCAAATACTATGATTTAAAATGAGTGAGGGTGGGGGCTGAGGAGGGGCCCATGTACTAACTCTGTGGTGGAACTGCAGGGTTTTCCTAACATCCAGTGCTAGAAAACAATTCCTTTTGTTGTTCCTGTTTTTACAGAGAACATCAAAGGCTTTTCAACTCAGTATCCTACACACATGAGAAGTTACAAGGTACTTCAGTGCATGATGTAGCATTTAAGAGCCATTCTCACAATTTACTAGTTCTGTTTATTTTTTTAAAACTTCATACAATATAACTTTTTTTTTTTCAAAATCTGTGATCAAATTAAGAACATTAACCCTTAAGTCCTCAGTGAACTATCTTCTGTTATGCCGATGCTTTTCCTTAAATTCAAACGTTGCCTTCTAACTTCCCCTAGGGAAAGCTTTCCCTTAACATTCAATCACAAAACTTGTCAAACAAGGGGGTGAGGGGAAAAAAAATCCTTCCTCTCTCTCTTATCTTCTCCCATAGGTACACTGCTGAGCTGTAAGATCCCTGCAGGGGACTCACCACCTACAAGCATGAAGCTGGTATGGCGGAAGAGCAGGAAGGAATGGCTATCTGCCCCTAGGCTTCATCCAGCCCCCTTAAAAGAAGATGAAAATCAGATTCCCCTCAGTCTGTCCTGACATCCCAAGATCTCCGAGACTTTTCACAGCTGAACAATGCTGTGCATTCACTATTGAGCTCTGAGGCACAGAGACACACCGAGAGGCCACTACACTGGTATTATTCCACTACTTCAGCCTGTTACCACAGCTATTAGCTGGCATGCTCACTTTTCAAATCCCCATCTCTTTGGAAACCCTGACTACCATTATTTTATTACAAAGAGGCACAGGTTAGAAGGTTTAGCTGGGCATTTTCCTACTCTTGCCTTTTGACACTACCTATAATGTATTGCTTGTGTAGGCAGAATTTCAGTACAAAGCATCTTACTTTTACAGTTATATAGAAATTCTGTTGCTTTTGCAGTGTTTTATTAACAAAGACTTTGGCAAAAGATTTGTGAAGTTTGTGTAATTTAAATCAGTAATAGAATGCAAACAGATGATCAGCCATAACTATTTAATAAGATACTCAAACTGAATCAGGGATTGCAAATAATTTCATTAACTCTATCCAGCAAAACAGAAGGAGGGTGGTTCTCCTCCATGTCATTTTTCTTCTTTTGCATCAATTTCTATATACAGCCATAGATTAAATAAATTATACTTATTTCTGCATCCAAAAGCATTTTATCTCTCAGTACAGTAAGCTGTAAGAATGGCTATATTCTTCCCCAGGACAAGTAGCATAAGGAGAGTAAAACAAATCCCTTTTGCAATTGATCAGCATCACTTAATAGAACACAAAAAGGATAACAAAATCTCCACTCCAAAGATTTTTCAGTGAATACATGTTCTTTATAACCTACAACTAAAAGACTTGAAACATTTTAAACCTTTAAACTATGCACAGTCCCTGCCAATTATAAATTTATTGCAAATTATTTTGAAGGTTATAAAAACAATCTGGGAGAAGCATTCCCATCCTGATGAAATTAGAGCAAAGTTCTTTGAAAACAATGACAAAGACATCTGACACTGAAGGCCTAAACACTACATAGATCAAACTGACTGTGGTCATATTGCTGCCTTTAGCGTGGCTATTGCTATACTTAATCTCAACTCGGAAAAATGCAACATCAAAAACTGAAAGAGCTCCATGGCTCAACTGTAACGTTCACGTGTAGGTTGATGGACAGAACAGAAGCTGCCAATGGATCACCATGGGTAAGAGGTTTTCAATGGCAAAATTACCAGAGAGAGTAGAGTCACAACTGGAAGGGTAAAAATGTCTCAACAAACAGCACAGATCCACTGGAATTATCAAGAAGAGGCTTCAACGTCAGTATTCCTCTTTGCCCTATAACGTACTACAATATAAAGCCATTTTTAGGACTTGATATACAGCATTGACACAAACTGTGTTTCTAGAGGTAAGACACTTAGCTTACCAGAAGATTGCACAAACTCTAATCCACTTTAATGACTATATTTAACGTATGTTGATGCTGTTATATATGTGTTTTATTTATAATTTGTTCATACCCAGAGGAAGAAGGTTTTCCTGTGTTAGAAGAATATTCAACAGAAAGTCCTGATGCTGTGGACTATTTGTTGTTAATACTTTTGCACCTGCCAATAACTTTTCTCTTGGAAGAATACTGCACAGGGAGGAATGTGGGAAGATGAAAGCTTAGGAAACCTAGAATGGAAGTCCTACCCACTCAATATTTTAACCACTCACCACTGTCAATGTATAGGCTTTTGAGCTGTGCTCTTCCATTTCATTGATTTTCTTAGCAGTCACATGCTAACATTGACATATAGGGATGGGAGCAAAACAAATATAGGGATTTGCCAGGTTTCTTACTGGAGGGGCCATGGAGGTTTTTTTGTTATCAGGTTCCATATACCCTGAAAAGGATAGTTCAAACTCCAAGTCCTACTATGTCAGCACTCTGTCTCTTGCATCCAGAGGTAGCAAGAAGCATATTTAAGATAAAAGACCTGATAATCACCATTAGCAAACAGGAAAACAATTATGGAGTATGGACTGAGTGTGTTACACTGGAGCCCACCATTTTCCCCCTGTATTGACATTCCTTTCTCTTATGTTTGCTTTTCTCTTTTCAAACTAACATAGCTGGTTTAGAAATGTACCACTGATACTGCTTTGAGGCTGTAATATTAGTCTGAACATAGTGATGTATCTAGAAATCCCTCCTTAGCACTCCCACTTGCCCTCTCCACTTATCCTCTTTGTTACAGAGATGAATGAGTGTGGGAAGTGACAGCTTATACTATTAGTTTAAATAAAGGTAATTCACTAGCAACTCCACATTTCCATTGGAAATAAATTCATTTTAAGAAAAAAAAAAATTAAAAAATTCTTCAGACTTGCTGAAGCGGAACAGAAGGGTTATGAATGCAACACATTGGGGTTCTCAGGTTTCCAAAGTGCTTACCATGGACTTTTCCCCTATGAGTTTTAAGGAAACATTTATTGTATTTAAATCAGAAACTAGAATCACCATCCTACTAATTTAAAAAAAAAAAAGTTGTGCTTCTCATTAGTAACTAGTTATAAGTAGCCTGAGAGAATAGTTTTTCACCCATTCAAAATACAAGCTGTTCTTTGTCACTGGGATGTACCACATCAACCTTGTGGTAGGCCACCTAAGATGTTCAGTTGATATTCCATTACTGTTTACATCTAGAACTTTAAAATTAAATAAACAGTTTCTGAAAAAGGAGTAATATTCTAGGCCACCATAAAAGTTAAGCGGCTTTGGCGCATTTTCTTTATGCATGTAAATCCTGAGCCCTTCATGTGAATGATTTTATCCTTTCCCATCCTCAGAACAAGTAAGCTGATGCAAGAGGAATGTAAAGCCTTATGCTACAGTTGATATCCTGGGGATCACCTTGTGAGTTTGGTTAGATGGAAAACAACACACCAAAGAAAAGCATTATCAGTTGTGCTTCTCTGTATTACCTGATGCCACAATTTATATGTGCTCTTGACTGGAAAACTGATACTGATTGATAGCAGCCACACGGCTCATCAGAAATTCCCACTTGAAATGGAAGGCATATAGCACAATTTTAAGAAATAAAGCACTATAGTGAAGGCAGAGGTTATACATAATGAAATTTCAGTACTGCTGTTAGTCTGGTAACTTTGAAGTTCCTCTCACATAGAGCTCTATGTCCCAGCAAGGGAATTAGGCCCCAATTTTCAGAACAGCCCTTTGCTGAGGGTTGCCAGAATTGACGTCCCTTGTCAACGCTAAGCACTCAGGACTTCAGGCAAAGGGAATCTGGAGTACGGTAACTCTAGAAAACAGATGCTGGAGCTAGATATTTAGCTTGTGAAAACAACCATGACTCATTAACTTTAACGGTTGATAAAAAAAATTAAATGGCTGCTCAGTGCAGAGCAATTTCCATCTACCACAGGTCTTCATTTGCCACATTAGGAACAACACTAGGTGTAAGCCTTGTTAGGCAGAAGCCTAAAGAGGCCGTGATCCACTTCACTATTGAAAAAAAAAGCTCCAGAGGGGAAAGAAATCTTCTTTCCTTACAATGGTGGTACAAGTATGTCTACTGGACACACCAAATGCATTTAGATGGATGGCTGTTCTCAACCTTCTGATCTGAGTGGTCACCCCATCACTGCAGCCCAGGGGTGACACTGCAGCTTCTACCAGCACTCTGGAGCTAGGGCACAGCCAGCTCTCCTCCAGAATAGCCGCCTGGTCCTGCTGGCAACAGAGGCCTCAGCCAGGGATTCCATAGGATCAGAAATAGTATTATGCCCATTTGGATACTTTTGCTGCAGTAGATACACCCTTAGTTTCTACACTGAACTTAGGAAGAGGTATCTCACATGTGTTAATATGACATGTAATCACAGTGGTGTCCTCTGACATTGCAACATACTCAGACACATTTTTAATGACATAAGGAGAGAGAGAAAAAAGTCTTTCAACTTTATGCGTATATTAACACATTCTGTTGCTAGATGATACAACTTACTTTGAGGAAGAATGGAAAAGCATGAAAACTTGACCTTTTGTCACACCACACTATCACAAACCTCTACTTTTACTGGGACAATACAGAAAAGGTTAAGTAGTTTTGCTATAACATTATGCTTTCCAAGTGCAATAAAAGTAGAATTAGTGTTACGTTGCTGAAACCTAAAGGTCTGGTGGTTATAATATGCCAAGTCAGAAGACAGATAAAACTACTTGTTTCTTCAGCACCTACATGCACCAGTGACTTGGGACTCTCCTGAGCTTGGTGTCAGAGACAGCATGCCACCAGAAAACATTTAGCATGCAGATCCTGTAAACCAGTTCCTCTCTGAATGCTTTAAACTCCTGTATTCCCCTGCTTATTACAATGGTAAGGACATCTTCACCACTGTGAAGATCCTAAATGGATCCTAAGTGGTCAATGGTCATGACTTTTCAGAGCCACCTCAAGTGCTGCCATGAACAGAAGGAAAGGGTAGTCTCAACTTTGCTGAGCTTGCTTTTATAGTGAAGAATCAGCAGTTTAACTAATTGCAAGACAATTTTACAGTCATATGTCAAGGATATGTGAATACATTTTTAAATGACCTTTTATTACAGCATGTCAAAATTCAACAGGCAATCACATGAAGGAAAAGGAGGGTCTCTCTTTTGAGTTTTTTTGTTGTATAAAAATCTTTTATGTAAGCATACTCCCTCCTTGTTGCGTTAGTCTCAGTTTACACTCTGATCATAACAAAAGATGTTTCCTTCTGTAGTTGTTACTCTATACTTCAATTTTCCATCAAAAACAGCCGGGCTTGTAAAAAGAGACATGTCAAAAGGTTAAGAAATAAACAAATATATTTTCTTCAGCTGCAGAAAAGTAGCTGACAAACTCAGCCCTCCAGATTACAGGAGAGAGGCATTACTAAACCAAATGTCTGGTATTGATTTAAAGTGGAAATAAAGGAGTGGATTAAATTAATCTAGCAAAAAAGTAAGCAACCGCATAAAGGAATACTTTCAATTTCAGAAAATTGGATGATCTCTCTCTGAGTAGGAAGAAAAGCATCTTAACAGATATGATTTAGTATATACATTATAAATACAAAGTAAAATCCATTGTAATAAGTACCCAGTTTAAGTAAGCATTACTGAAATAGTAAATGTAGAATATTAGAAATAATTATGTACCAGTATAAAGGTTGTTCAGCAGGGTCTACAAACATTTTATAAACTTCACATACTCCATTATTACAGAGATTGTATCAAATTTGTAATGCTCCTAAATATTTGATACTTTGCTTTCAGCTTTGGCTTTTTGTGAAGGATGCAAAATTATTTGTATTTTTTCTTCTGCTTGCACCCTTTAAACACAAACAAAACTTACAAGGAAAGTTCCCTTTCCCCACCCTGCCAAAGAAGGTATTTCCTAAGGCCTTTCTTTTCTCCTTTTTCCTCCCCACCCTCCAGTAAATGAAATTAAATGTCAGCAAGTATTCAGTGCAGTGGAAAGCCCCAGGTTATAAAAATATATGAATTAGAAAAGCTCTCCAAGATTATAATAACTGGCCATGTACTCCCTAGACCATTTTCAAAACCCAGACATGGTTGTGGAAATACACCAAGTATCCTGACACTACTAGCAAGCATTATTAAGTATATTTGAAAGTATTGTGAAAAAAACACATCATATACAGGCAAAACATATTTCCCCAAATATTTACTCTTGTTATTCAAGAGATTATTCCCTGAAGGAAACCATGATATAATGCATTTTCCATCTGCTGTTTTTCTCTCTCTAGTCTAAAGGCAGAGGAAAAGTGTATCTTTCAAAAATAGAAAATATTCTTTTAAATATTCTTTAATTATTTTCTTACTCCTTTTGATGGGCTGTAATAAAATAGTTATCTCCTTTATATGCTAGTCAAAATCCTTGCAAGAGGATTAAATGCTAATATGAGGATATTTGCAGGCAGTGAGCAAAACATATTTAGATTCTTAATTTTCAGGCCAGTCTGGTCTCAGGGCACTGTTTCAGAGTCACTTTAAATCCCTGTTAAGCGCACCTGTGGGCTTGCCCCTCATCTGACTCTGGATCACACACTCTGAAGCCCCATCAGCACTCACAGCAGTGGTAGTGGTCCTGTGGCGACCCAACTCAGTTTTCACCTGCATCAGGCTTCTACTCAAATTGGAGAGCTGAGTGACTTCATGCCAGAGAGAGGGAGTGGCAGGAGGATATTGCCCAGAGACTACAGAGAGAAGTGTGGTCTCCCCTCTATAGCTACACCAAAGTGTTCAGAAACCTGTGGGAGAACAAAGGTACCTACACTAACCATCAGGCACAGCTGTCCCCAAGAGTGCATGCCTGGTTTTTGCAGGTTCAGCTAGAGTATGTGCCTGTTCCCTTACCTATCAAGGGATCTTTGGAGATGGGTTGTGGGTTATTAGATAGCATGACGAAAGAACTCAATGGCAGACAGACAGATCATATCCTCTTTTTATCCTCATTTAAACGTAAGCTTAGCTTCAGGTGTGCAGTCTTACTGATTTAACTGAAATAATGAAATCTTAAAGTCTGTGTGTGTGCGCGTGCACACAGCACAGTTTCTCGATATATATCACTTCCAATCAGCTGATTCAAACAAAACTGACTTGCAGTAAATCTCAGTGGCTTCAGAGGTATGGTTTGGGGATTTGCATCTCCTGTTAGAGCCTGTTCCTTTGAGCAGTGCTAAATGCATCCTTTCTTCCTACTTTCTCCCACAACAAGAAGTATAACTCCAATTCATCTTCTGCAGAGCACCTACATGGAGGCCAGGACATACAAGTGACTTATGCTGAACCACAGAAAGGTGAAGTATTGAACTCGGATTTCCCTGAAAGGCAGCAAGTTAAGGGGATAATGCTTCTGCAAAAGTTTTAGAAAAATTAATCAATAACTTCTTTTTTTCTATAGCTAGTAATTTTTAGAGAGCCCCCCCCGTCCCAGTCCCTCATTACTTCGGCACTTGTGAAGCCGTGTAACTGGTTACTCTCTTGGAGATGTTCAGCACAGGATTAATGAGTGGCTAAGAGCCATCCTCTCATTCCAATTTTAAAACTGCAGTTTTGATACCACAGCTGGGTGCCTGCCATCACTGCAGGCCTCAAAGAGGAATATGGCTAAAAAAAAAAAAAGAAAATAAAAGAAAAAATGTCTTTCGGGAAAATTCTTCTTCCTCAACTGCTGCTCTGCAGCATCTTCAGCCTCCTTGGGGAGTGTGTTTATTCCACTGCCGGTTTTGCATTCCAGCTCCAGAAAGCTGCAGGCATATCAAGTAGTATCTTTCAATGATTTAAGTTTGGGAATCCTCCAGAACTGCTTTCCATAAGCTGTCCGGGAAATGCTGCTTAGAAAATTGTTTGCAGTATGGCTAGGACTCACACTCCCTGTACAGACTACATAAAGGACTAAAGGAAAAGACTTTCTTAAAATAGTAAAATCCTCCCCACACACACAGTGCATCACTAACCTTCACTGATATAATCTGGCTAATGAAATGGGAAGGTAAAAAAAATCTATTTTCTGCCAACAAAAGAGGAAATTAATTAGTTGGATATTAAATAAACTATAAGTATTTAAGAACAACAACAAAACCTCTCAAACTTCTTAAAGGCACATATCTCCATATGCAGCATCTCTTTCTTTATTCTCTCTTCCAGACACATGGTTGAGTTACTGAAGTTACCAAGTAGTACCAAAGTCACAGAAACCACACACACAGACATCTCTTTAGTAAAAACAGAGCAAATTGTACCAGCCTAACTTTTTTCCCCAAGGTATGCATGAATATTTTCTTTTTTTAAAACAGTTATGGAGGGACAGAGAGTTTTTTGTTGTTGTGGGTTTTAATTTTAATTATTATTATTTTTAAAGTACTACTTTTCCTAATCCAAAACTGAAATCTTACAAATCTTTAGAAAGAGTAGAAATGAGAGGAAAAGATAGAAAATATTACTGCTGTGCAGCTACATGACCAAGAAAGAGCATTTATCTTTTTCCTAAGACTCCAAAAACATCCTTTTGAATAGAAGCAACACTTAAATATAAGCCTCAATCTGGAACAAAGAGTTAACTCTGTAACAAAAGCAAGATCTAAATTAATGGAGGAAATCCCAGTGGTAAATAGTAGTACTCCTTGCTAGCAAAGGCAAACTCAAACTTATTGCAATAGGTCTGTTTTATACATATACAATGTTAGTTGATAAGCTAAGTGTAGAGTGCCGTGCATAATAAGGAACCCGCCATTCACATCTGCTGATCACATAGTAGTGATAAACACTGGCCTTTCAATTAAATAGAATTTAAAACTTTTAAGAGTACAAAAGTGTAGACTCTAGAAGCATACATTAGCTATGCAATGCTAAAATATCTTGTATTGCTTACTATGGCTGGATGTGTTCACTACAGCCTATGTTATTGGTAGTACAATGTGTACCTGAGTAAGGCGTTCATAAAGAGTCAAAACATTACTTGAAGTTACCCTAGCATTAAAAGATAAGTTCTAGCTGTACTGGAGGGCAATATGTATTCTGCTTAAGCACTAAGCTGAATTACAACTAGGATTTATTACTCCATCAATGTTTGTTAAATGGTAGCTACTCCTCCTGTGCATGCCAAACAGTAAATTCAAATGAAAGCTTCTGGAAAATACAGTGATCTAACTTCAGCAGTTATGAGCATCACCCGCTACCAACTTCCCTGTATTTATTAAAATACACCCCACAAACTTAAGTAAAATACTTCATGAGCCAGGGCCAGCACCCTGTTCATTTAAGCTTCAAGGAAACTACCTGTCCCTCCTTTCATGTGTTCTGCCAAAAGTTTGCAAGAAGAAAACTGCAAATGGCAAAAGGCTGATTAATTTAGGTTTTTCATTAATTTTTTGTTAAACTTCAGAGGTGTGTGAATTAAAGTTTACTCCCTAAAAATAATATTAAAGTATGAAGGAAGTCAGGGCCCCTAGAGAGATAATGGAAACCATGTCTTCAGATAGGTTTTATAAAGCTCAATTTTAAATTGAAAAATCTGACAAATCCTGAGGTTTAATTAGTCCTGGCAGGTCTGCACTGCTGGGAACATTTCCATAATTTCAATCATCAAAGTAATTATTGAAAGTTTTAAGGCTGGATGGCAGGGAAAGGAGATGGGAGGCAGAAGCAAAGGAGGCAGCTTGTTTCTCACCACCAGCATAGCAATTTTTAACCTCTCAGTTCTGCACCTAACTTTGATCAAAAAAGGAAAGTAAATTTGACCTAGTGATAACTCCCAAAGCCTCTGTACAAAAAACCAGAAAACTAATTTAATCATCTTCCAGCTCTCTCCCTCAGGCAGCACTAAGCAAATGAGCTACATCTTTCTGAACAAAAAATTCACAAGTAAATACAGGGTTTGTGTTTTCAGCTCCTTCCTGTATGATGGGAACAGATTTGTTCCTCTAATTACTGTAATCTGCATCCAAGAATTTGAAGATTTTTATATCACACTTGTTGAAAAATGAGTTGACATATTTCATGCACCTTTTTAAAACACCTGAAGAATCTGGACGAAGGAGGGTTTGAATTTCAGCTGCGTGTATCAAAAAGGAAATGACCTCTATCAGGTAATACCTGACCCATTTCCAAGTTTCACCTATTTTTACTAGCCTTGGATTTAGCCACCACATTCAAATATTGATAATGGCCTTCAGCAAACAGCAACTGCACACTTTATCACATGCTTCACTTTATTCTTATGAGCGAAGAAGGAAGGTCAGAGCAATCTCACTTTTCTTCTTAAGCAGAGTTCTCCACTAAAATATTAAGCATATCTTACATGAGTTTACTTGGAAGTTGTATGCCCATTAATTCACTAGCAACCCTTTCTACTCTTTTCAATTAAGAGCTCTTCCACCACAATTACACAGCACGCCTAGTCTGTGACTGTATCACAGCTCTATTGTGGACTGTATTATCCTACAGAAAATATTTCATTTGGTTGGGTTTTTTAAGTGTGCATTTTTACAGAGTATTACTACAGAGTAAAAGTACAAAATGGATTCCCCAAAATAAGCAGAAAGCCAGCCTTTATAGACTGAGGAAAAGACATCACATGACAACCATAGCTATTGATTTCTGAGCATGCATTTACAACATACAGGTGCAAACGTAGCAGCAGGACTACCAGCACCATTAACATTGCTCATCTTACAGCAGCCACGGGACTACCAAGTCCCCACCATTGCTGTTGAACTATATTTAATGCTAATTTAAGCATATACTATCAATATAGTCTAGATGGAGAATATCAACATACGATCTAAACTCATACTAGCAAGGCAGCAAAGAATAAAAACTTTTTACAAAAACTAGGATCAAATGCTAAACCTGGCTTTGCATTTTCACTTCCCTTGTTATATTGATTAGAAACACCCCATGTCACATCACGAGTTATTCTTAATACAAATCTAGCAAGTATAAATATATGAAAAAGTCTGTGTTGTATAGGGACTGTAAGTACAGTCACTACATTGTATCAGGCTAATGCACAGAGAAGCTCACCGATCTTGTTAAAGAAAAAAAAAAACCAACAACAAAAAAAACAAACCACCCAGGCAAGTCCTAAATTTTAAGCATTTACAGCATTTTCTATTTTCTTCAAGTTTATAATTTTTCTATCACTGTTTCCCTTATACAACCTGGAGGAGTGGAAAGAAATAGAAAGTGCAGTAGATATCCTATAAACAATGTCTTTTTAATTTTATATTAAGAACTAGTTGAGACTAATGACAGTAACACAAATATAAAACATATTCCCTGACTTCCTCATAGCTTTTCTCTGCCAAAAGCAATTAAAAGTACTGCACCTTTAGGGAGTGATAAGAAAGGGAGGGAATGCTTGATGAGGTAATGACTCTTTCCCTGATAAAAACAAAGATCTCCAACTATTCCACAAGAGACTGGATACCAAAAACTATTACACTTCCCATTTTCCCCTGGAACAAGTTTGTTCTTCTTAAGTCTTACAGCAGGATTAACATTACAATCAGATCTGTGGACCGTTATATTCTTAAAAAAAAAAAAAAAAAAAAGGTTGATCTCTCAAAGTCCAGGTGAGTCTTTTGGCTGAGTTCCCTATCTGATCTGAAAAAGTGACCCCTAAATTCTAAGTTACATGTCTCTGAGCAGGTATATTCTGTATTACTGTTACATGTACTCACAGCAGAAATAACATATTCATGAGCCCCTGTTTTTACTGGGTCTCAAACAGCATTTTTCTCTCACTCTTCTGCCAGCTGGAGCCTGGGTGATCACTTTCAGTAAAAACAGCTGTGGCCATGGCCATGGCCATGACACCTGCCTGAGGGTCCAGTCCCACTAGCCTTCCTAAAGCTCGAAAAAAGTCTTTAAATATGGGCTTACATGTTATGACCTTCAGCCTCTTTGAATGCAAGGAGTATTACAAAAAAAGAAGGTAATTATCCTCCATTGCACAAGGGAGATACAACATCTGAGTCTAGCCCAGTTTTCTCCATTACAGGCTAACAGTAACATTGCTGCTGCTGCAGTATCTTGAATAACAAAACCAAACCAAATTGAAACCAAATGAGAATATATTTTCTTCTTGTAGGCAAGGCATACACCATCATGTAATCTGAAATGGCAAATTACTTAGTTCTTGGGAAAAATAAAATTAAATTAAAAAATAGGAGGGCAGCTTTTGCAGATATGATGCCTACAAACCTCTTCTGCTATTCAGGGAATAACCAAGCCAAAATTACGGTTTCTTTATTTCTGGCTGATTCAGCTTCCCATCACTACTACCTTTTAGAAGTATTTTCTCGCAATATGGGAGAGAAGAAAGCAGTAAGTTCTGCCATACTTCTTGTTCTCCTTCTGTGATGGGAGGAGAGTTAACCAGTTGTCAGTGCAATCATATACTATTATAAAACCAGAAACCTGAGAAATGGAATACAATGGTTTTACAGATTTTCTTTTCAGCCACTTCTATCAGGATTCTCTAGGATTACCTTTAATCCTGTAATCAGAAAGACCATTTCACAATGGGGCTAAGAATTTACCAAAACCAAACTAAAACGATACCTTTTTATGCCAAGAGAGTAAAGTTGAGTTAGTTCCATCACTGAAAAATGGAAATAGGCTACTGTTTTGTTCAGGCTGAATTGGAGAATACACTGTGATCTCAGCTTGCTTTGGAGGAAAAAAAGATCTGCCTGCCCACTAGGATTTCACATTGCGATTGCTATCATAAATTAGCTATTGTGGTTTAACAATTCCCTTCTTTTGAGCACTGAAAACACAGCCTTGGAGGTTTGATTAACAAATTCTGTCCTCCCCTGCATAAACATAAGAAAAGATTCCTTTGTAAAATGGTTACAACAAAAGGCGAAAAAAACATATCACAGGAGAGGCAGAGAGGGACCTGGGAGTACTGGTTGACAACCGGCTGAACATGAGCCAGCAGTGTGCCCAGGTGGCAC
>JAVSBS010002942.1:59985-70178 GCA_033124195.1 Coracias cyanogaster
GGACTAAGGATGTAATTCTCCCCCTGTACTCGGCACTGGTGAGGCCTCACCTCAAGTACTGTATGCAGTTCTGAGCCCCCCACTTCAAGAAAGATATTGAGGTGCTGGAGTAGGTCCAGAGGAGAGCGATGAGACTGATGAAGGGACTGGAGGGAAAGTCTTACGAGGAGAGCCTGAGGGAGCTGGGGTTATTCAGCCTGGAGAAGAGGAGACTCGGGGAGACCTTATTACTCTCTATAACTACCTGAAAATAAGTTGTAGTCAGGTGGGGGTCAGAGTCTTCTCCGAGGCAACTAGTGACAGGATGAGAGGGCATAGCCTGAAGCTGCACCAGGGAAGGTTTAGGTTGGATATTAGGAAGCACTTCCTCCTAGAAATGATGATTAGACACTGGAATGGACTGCCCAGGGAGGTGGTGGGGTTGCCATCCCTGGAGGTGTTTAAGGAAAGATCGGATGTAGCACTCAGTGACATGGCCTAGCTGATGCCATGGTTGTTGGGTCATAGGCTGGACTTGATGATCTGGGAGGTCTATTCCAGCCTCAATAATTGTGTGATTCTGTCAATAAGCACACCACTGGCATTTCTGAGGTTAATCACAGGTATCCAACCTGCCACCAGTGGGAAGAAACATATTAATGTGTGCTATTAATCTGCTTACCTGCAACCTCACTGTTTACCTGACAGTCTGTTCACTTCCCATGTATATTGGGAGAGGTTACAAAAAGGCATTTCAAGGGAAATTCCAAAGCTCAACATAAATAAAGGATTAGTTGGTGGATACTACTGTCAAGATAAGGAGATATATGCCAGCAGTAAAGGCATCTGAGCTAATTAAGCCCTTAAAACCACAGAATATTTACTCTGTACAAAAATCGGCTTCAAGTGCTTTCAATGTGACTGCTAGCTACAGGACAGCCAACAAAAGTACTACCTGTTTGCACAGAATAAAATGAAAATGGAGTGACAAGAAACCCCCAACTTATCTGGGTTTGAAACTCAAACTGGTTAGATTTCAGCATTAAGTTACTCAGTTATAAATAAGGGATGAAAAAATGGTAGCCAGACAGAACATGCTTGAGTAAGCAAAAAAAACCCTTTTAAACAGAATTTTACCAACTACTGAGCAAATATTGTTACAAAAAAAAAAAAAATCCACCAAGAATACACCCTAAAATCAGAGCTCCTGTTTCCTGGAGAGCACAGATCATAATCACAGGTTTTATTTAATCATCATTGTACAAAGAATAAACTAGCCTCAGCACTGCGTTCTAAACACAACCAAATAATTATACCAAATTGTTGGTAAACACAATCCCAGGACTTTGAAAAGTAGCACTTACTCACTGAAAGACCACACATTTGTGGTGTATTTTACAAGTAAATCCATTTCTCTACTTCATTTCCCAATCCTTAAAGTAAGGGCAGGGTCTCCTTTCTTCCACTCTTTACAGATGTAGTTTCAGAGGAAACCATCAGAGAGTATTTTTGGTTTTTCCTTGGTGTGTGTTTCCACATTTACTTCTCAGAATCTGGACAGTTTAATCCATTAATAAAGTGACACCTGCTTTTCTCCTGCTCATGACACTGAGATTTAAAATATTTTTTAAAACAATGTTTCATGCTTTCCATTTTGGATTGTAAACTGCAGTACAGCAGATCTTCCTGAATTCTAGTACCACAATGCTACTTCCCTTTAACTCAAATGGAGGAGATCTGTGAAAGCTTGAAAGCTGTAGTATCCAACTATTGTTGCAAAAATATTTTTAAGATCGTGTTTGTATATGAACACCATATTTTGTAAATCTATAATAATAAACTAACTAAACTATTATTGTGACTAAATCTCCCAACCAAAACTGTCAATATTTTGACAAACTCATTGAGTTAAAGCATGGGAGAAGCTTTACCAGAAAAAAAGAGGCCATCAAGCCTCAGTTTTCTGTCCTAGTCAGAACTCACCTTGTTCCAGCTGCAATCAACCATCTCCTATAACAATACTAGCAGCAGGCATTAAAAAGCCTTATAACATTTGAAAGGGACACCTTTAAAACAGAAAATTGGAGTTAAATGCAGTGTCCTTAGAACCTTTAACCAAAGCCTGTGTATCCATTTACTTACTACAGTGGTAAATAGAGCCAGTGCATTACTATATATTTCAACATTTATTGCATCAGACTGTTTAACAGTATCCAATATTAATAAAGAGGAATCTTGACATTTTAGCAAGAATAATCTCTTGGGAGAATCTGAAGAGATGACACGATAACTTTCAGCAACAGAAGTAATAATTAATACTGAGCAAACAAGCACGTTTATGAGGCATTACTTTAACTTATTATTTTGATCACTAAGTCATATGCAGGAGGTTAATAGACATAATATGAAAAAACACACTTGAGTACTTTGAAGCAGATAATACTATGTGTATATATAGATAACTGAGCAACTTTTCAACATTACAGAAGTGGTAGGGGGTTTTGTGTTTCTGAAAATGGAGTTCTCTTGCATGACTTTTAGGAATTCCTTTGCTGATGTCTTTTAAGCCTAGCTTTCGAAATTCCACTTAGTCTTTGACAAATCCATTTCACTTTTGAATGGGCTTCACAAGGTTCTCATGCTAAGAAAACAAACAAACCCCCAAAAACCCCAACATTCACGGCTATATTACACATAGGAAGCAAACACATTTTTCCCATTTGTTCATTAAGTAGGCCACAGATTTTTTTTTTCCTGAAACCTCTCCAACTTAAAAATCTGAGCTCTTTCTCAAGCTTTTTTTGGTGTTTAGATTTCAGTGGTATGTATACAAAGCCATCCAAGAGCCCTCCCTACCATTGTTGCTAATGTTTGCAATACAACATATACAGAGAAAGGTAGACATCTAGTTAAAGGAGAGAGATGGGCCTCTCTCCTCCTCCCAGTCTACTTAAGCAACACTTCCCAGCCAGGAGACACTTCTTTGGTGGGGAGCTACAAAAAACAAGGCAGAAACACTGAATCCTTCTCTACTTTCTAACTCTCAGCCAATCTGATTATCAAGGTTTTCAAGTGCTCTGCCAAGGTACTGAGAAAAGATCACAGGATAAAGCTTAATAGCTACAATCGTGTGATTTAAGAATGAAAGTGACTTTAAGTCATCAGGTTCAGTACTGTTTCCTCTAATTACTGGATCATTTCCTACCTGGACACATATAGTATTCAATTATACAGCTGCTAAAATACACATGATCATAGATGACTACTATATTCAACAGCATCCAAAGTTCAAGGTAACAAAGTAAGCTCAAAGTAGCTTTTATCTTCCTTTCCCCTTAACCCTTCAAACACCCTGAGATAGCTGTTACATAGTTATGTAAGACACTGTTTGTCTGCAAACTGCCTTAAAAGGGGTAGGGAAATCCTACAAAAACTCCTCTGGATTTAAACATTATCTGCAAAATGGGCTGTTATTTAGTAGCTTAATGTAGTTTTACTCTGTAGTCTGCATTCCATTAAAAAACCTTTAGAATTACTTTGGACCAGCTCAAAGCTTTAAACCAGGGATTGCTTCCTTTTTCTTACCTAAGAGAAAAAAATAAAAGAAAGAAGGGAAAAAGAAAGAAAAAACCCACCACAACAGAAAGAATGTGCATTAATTACAAGGTACTGAGTGACCTGGATTAGCCTTTATTCCATGTCAGCAGAAAAGAATTCCTGACATCTGCATCAATTACAAGCACAGAATAGGCTGTTCCAAGTGGATTTCTTGTGAGAAATAAAGAAAATAAACTTTCAGCTTATTTGGGTGCCTAACTAATAATGAGTATAATCTACTAATGAGATAGCACCTTTCTTATAAGACCTTTCAAGTTATTCTTAGAAAACAACAATATTTAACCTCACTAAGTTTCTGCCTGCACTGTTTAATTCTAAGTCTTAGGAGGCCAGATTTCCCTTATTTACAAATAATGATAAGATTTTAACCAAGTAGGAGTAGGGAAACTATGCCTACTCCTGCAAAAATAAGAGGTGGTGCAGGATTTGAATATAGTCAAGTCCTAGCACTTACCTTTCAAAAAAAAAAAAAAACCCACCAAAAAATTGTGAAGAGTGCAAAATAAGGCATGAGAATCATTTAATGTCAGAAATGCTACATTATACTGACAGACAAAAGAAACTTGATCTGTTTAGCTTACGCAGTCCATAAGTACCTGTCTGAGGGTGACAACCATTTCTTCAATCAAACAAAAGTTTAATGTTGGAAGCTAAACACACAGATACGTTCAGTCTAGAAACAGGACTCAGTTGATGGCATAATTAGGGATAATGTCTCTTTGTCATGGTTGATTCTTCAACATAAGTTATTGCTTTAAAGACTAAATCTCTTTCTAAAATATATGATAGAGCAGAAACAAAGCCCTTGCAATTCAGGCCTTCAGCTTCTGAAGACCCCACTATGCAGAGGGTGGGCTTGAACACCTAATGCAGTCCCTTCCAGGCTTTAGAAATTTCTAGTGACNNNGCGAGTTTACATGCTTTGTTCCCAAGCTGTCAGGAAGCCCAGATACTTCCCTCAGCTAAACCAGAACTCATTTAAAGCCAAAAATCCCCACTTTTCTTCCCATAGACCAAATCCTATTGACAAGCAGAATTACTGCTGTGGACATCAAAATCAAGCACTGAATTTGGAAGAAAGACCAATTACCATTTACAATCAAAACTACAGAACGTCCACTTATCTTTATCTTTTTAAATTTTAGCAGTACAGTAGGTACAAAAGTATCAAAAGTCCTCTTCCAATACAGAATGTCTCATATGTAATGATTTTGCAGTTCCTCATAAACTCAAAATTAAGACAATGAGGATGTCACCAAAGCAAGGACAGACTGTGCAGTAAAGTTAAAGACTTTAAGTCCGAGACATGAAAAAAGTTCATTTGAAAAAAGGTAGAAAAAGGCCACAACCTTTTGTTAGTGACTTAGCAAATGTTATTATACATCGAGTAGAAAGAGCACGTATTTTGTAAAACTTTGTGTTATGAAATATTTCAGATGAAACATACAGTAGCAGAACTTGACATTTAAGTGGAAAATCTACTTGCAGATACATAATATACTGTAAGAATAATTATATCCGATGTATAAAGTGAAATATCAATTAGTTATGCTTCTTGACAGATTGTAAAAACAACTATAGGCTGAAATGTTTGAAATGGGATTTTCATATATCTGTACTTAGTAACAAACTAAGTCTGCCAAACACAGTGCTTTAATACATCCAGACCTGAGGAAACTTGTCAGAATGTCTAACTTGGCAGAGAAAGATTAAGCAGGATCTTGTCTGGTCAACAGGCAGCATTTTTAGCCTGCAAGATTCAAGGTTTTGGGGTTGGGGGGGAAGCATGTTCTGTTTCTTTAATTCACATTCAGTTCTAAAAGGATTATAAAGGCTCAAACACGGAACCAAGAAGCCTCCCTGTATATCGGCGCTTACAGACATGTTTGTTGGCTTATGTCAAGGGTAACTCATGTTATATTATTTTTCTTTAAACTCAAAAGAAAAAAGGCATAGAGGTAAAAGCAATAATTTTTTTCCTCCATACGGTACTTTCAGTATGATTCCCCTCCCTCCTCCATGTTCTCTGTATTTTACATTAAATAAAGATTTCCTGGTATGACATTATCAGTGTGGCCTTTCCAGCTCTTTTATTCACATGCAGGCAAGGGTGTGGGTAACTTATAAAAGTAGCTGTAAAGTAAATATGCCTATAAACTTTGACAATTTTATAAAAGGCAGTTATTTGTCTGTATTCAGAAGTGACAACAATACAGTGACATTTTCCCACCCTAGATAAGTGCAAATCTGGTTTTGGGTATTGTACACTTTAGTCACAGCAGTAATTCCATGGCTTTTAAATTCACGGACTTTAAAAGCTTGTACACTGACTGTTACTCTCAGCAAAACTCTGATTTCCCCACCTCTCAAGGAAAGGACCCACAGAAGCCACCTTACAGCTATCTTCCAAAACCATGAAAATCTAAATACAGCATCCCCAGAGAGGAAGAGAAGTTAAAGCATAAATTAAAAAGTGCAAGAAAACAAAAATTTTTTTTCATTTAAATAAGTATATTCTCAAACACCAAGAGAATGTACAAAGCTGAGTCAGATCCTCCCCAGAAGGCCTCATGAAAAAAAAAAAAAAAAATCAATCAAGCTGAGATTGATTGGGAGAGCAGAGGCAGGAAGAATTTACCTGCCATCCAAACAAAGTTTCAACCACTATTTTCAGTCTGTTCACAGAAAAGAGGGCTCAGCACTTAGGAATGGTAATTCTGGTGGTTTTGGCTCACTCTCCTGCACCCTGGTTACACAACCCCAGCTGGGGCCGAAGTCAGCTCTGACAGGGTTGTACCATTCCTCTACCTGGCCAGGAGAGCTCAGCAGCACACAAGGCATAGCAACATGCTGAGATGGTTGGATTTAGAGCACACAAAATGACTCCAAAGGCATGATCTGAATCATATCCACATTTCTCCGTCAGAAAGATGTGTGTCAAAATGGACCAGAGCTGCTGTATTAATAATGTGGATTCCAGTCAGGCCTGAAGTGATGAGCAATTCGTGATCTGTGCTAAATGCACAATGTTCATACTTAAATTTACAAAAGTTTAAGTCATGATAAAAGATTGCAGAGGCACAGCTATATTTAGAAACAGTTGTTCTCAATGAGAAAGCTGGACTCAACATACAAGTTTCTGGAAGTGCTGTACAGAGCATTTTCCCCAGAAGTGTACAGCACCCTGAAGGCTGCACTGTGAGTTCCTGTTGCAGCTTCTCCAAAGCCAATGAAGTGTGTCATATCATCATGAGTTCCTTTAGCTTTGGGCATAGGCCAGAAAATCAGTACTCTCAGTACACTTCCAAATTAGCAACCTTGCGTAGCAGACAAACTCTATTGTTAGAAAACATCAGGCACAAAAGACCTGTTCAAAAGCCATCAGTCCCTGCTGTCTTAGCTGCAGCCAAGAGTTGTAGTAAGAATTGAAGAACTGTAACAAACATGAGAATTCAAGTTCTCAATGGCATTAGACTTTGTAGCCATATGAAATACAGGCATTATCTTCCTTCAGCAGTTCTCTTATGAAACGCTTGAATTTTTTAAAATTTTAATTAAATGCACATTAACAAGACACAGCCAACTAGCCAAATAATTATATTTCTACGTCAAAATTATCACTTCAAGATGCAACCTAAAACCAGTCCTGCAACACAACTCAGCCATACAGCTCCTTGCACCCACCCATTACTCCATAAATTGCAAGAATCCACCTCCTTCCAGGCTTGCAGAACAGTGCTCTGTTAACACTGAAGTCTGGAGAGGTGGATCCAGGTATATGAGAAGATGTGGGTGTGAGGTTTTTTTCTTTTGGAGGGAATGACAAGCAGCAGAACTGAACAATTACCTTTAATAATGAATATGGTTTTATAATAGAATGTAGACTTTCTTCAGAAATATTTCTGAGGCAAGAAATGAGCAACAAGCTCATGGCAGACTTCACACTCCAGAAAATCTTCTTTCAGTCATGTGGAAGGATTTTCTAGCTAGCAGCTGTCAGTGGAACAAGTCTTTAAATACTTTGCCTGTTTTAGCAGGTCACAAAATATTTGTGTCGTCAGGTTGAGAAGGGCAACTTTGTGGCACCTTCAATTTCATATTCAAGTGCCAGCTGCTATTAGAGTAGACCAGTGCCTCTAGTTAGTACTGCCATGTCTTTGAAAGTGGAAAAAGCCTGTGATTTCAAAAAGTTTAGACAACCCTTAAATAAAAAAGAGTTATTTTGCTACTCCTCAACTGTGAAAAAAAAAACAACACCCCAAACCACAAAACAAACAACTTACTGAAGACATGAGACACATGAGAAAAAATTCCATTTATACATAGCTATACTTATAGCCCAAAGAAGACTCTCTCTCTGTTCCATTTTGAATTATTAAGAGCTCCTAGGGCTAGGATCCAGTACCAAGATTGTCTCACTGGGTAGGGATCCTAATCAGGGACAAACCTTGAAATGCGGCTATATATATATATATATATTTTTTTTTTTTTTTTTTTTTATTTCTGGGAGAGTCATAGCAGAGTCCTAGCTTCCTAAAGGATATCCTGTTGCCTACAAACTGTATATTTAATTTAAAAAACATTCAAGAGAGGACATCCCATCTTTAGAAACGCTGACTTGCTTTGGACATCACCAGACAGAACCATCTCCTGGCCAGACATCAGGCAAAATTCCCTAATGATTAGCCTCATACATAACTCGATTCTTCAGATATTGCTTTCCATTGTGAAAGATATCCCTTATCATGAGATAAGATTTAACCATCAACATGAAATTTTTATACAGTGAAAAGTACAACTATATAAACTGACAACCACTCTTCTTACAAACATAGACATTGAGGGGAAGCATGTGGTTCGTAACACAGAAACTAGACATAACAGAACCTAAATAACTTCAGATTGCCTGGCTTTCCCAAATCAGGAAAGTCCAGACTTACTAGGAGAGAGGTGATATTCAAATTCTTACCACCTTAAACAATTGTTTAGTCCTTCCTTCATTTGAAGCACAGGCTACATTGTGCACATATGGGAAGAAAATTGTGTATTGCATCTGGGAGTTGTGTCCATTTTTAATTATTCTATAAAATATATGTTGCAGGGACCACTGCCAAGATGTATGTAATGGAATTTATATTAAGCCATGTTCCACAAAACCCACAACTAAGAACAACTACTATTTTCAAAGGATTTTGTGACTCTTAATGTCTTGAACTGCACAATAGGTTTTACAGCATGTTCTGACCAAAGAGGCTACCAGAACATAATGTGGCTTTAATTTAAAGTATAAAAGCCTCCCATGTGCTAAATCCAACCTCTCCAAGGCTCTTTTGCCTGCACCACTAAGGACCTGGTTACACTGCAACAGAAGCAGCCTCCCACCTTTCCCCTCCTTCACCTCCTGCTCTCTTCAGCTTGCTGACATTTCAAGAAGCTGAATTCAGTAGTTTGACATATCACTCCAAAACACATAGAAAGTTTCTATTAACATTTTATCACTCATAAAACATCAAAGCTAGCTCCCCTTCTGGTTTATCAGCAATTTCCCCTTCTTTTAAGCTAAACTAAACTACAAGGAGCCAATTAAAAAAGCAAAACTTAACAACTAAGCTTTCTTCTGTATTAATCTCTCTAAATTTAAGATATACTGCAGCCTCTCAGCCCACTTCTAATGTCAGTGGCATAGTTTGAAGTTACTCCTAGACATACAAATTAAATTAGGCGTCTAAAAGATGAGAATACTCCACTACAACTCTTGAGTGATAATTAATATTAGCAGGCTTGAATTTGCTAGCTGTATAGTACCTGTCAAAGTTCTTCAGCATCAAGTGGTAAATAATTGCAAGGTATCTGTGCTGCTGCATGCCTTGGCAACTCAAAGGGCAAAGAGTCTTCACATCTTTATTTTTACCACTTTGGGTTTCTTGGTGTTAAAGTTGCGGTCAGCCCAGGATGAAAGAATGTAACCTTGACAATCTAATTTATCTTAGGAGCTCACAAACTCGTGGTAAGTAATCAATTTTTGCCTCTTATCCTTCAATGTCCTTTAAGTTACTTTGTAAGAAATATGGGTGCTGAAGGGGGGAAATCAATGAATCTGAAAACAGATTTCTGGCATGTCACTTAATAAAGTAGCAAGATAAAATATGAAGGAAATTTCAAAAGGGGAAAAACCCCACAGTTTCTGGGATGAAATCTGATTGTCATTTAAGAAACTGTTGACTTTACAGTATTTAAAAGTATTTTACAGCCTATTAGTGTAAGTCCAATATTAACACTGACAGGAAGATCAACTGTAACTATTGCTCATTTTCTTTATATTAACCCTCTATGGTTGGCAGCAGCTAGGAGTTCATAGAATCATTCTGGTTGGAAAAGACCCTTGGGATCATCGAGTCCGACCATCAACCCTACTCTACAAAGTTCTCCCCTAAACCATATTTCCCAACACCACATCTAAACAACCCTTAAATACATCCAGGGATGGTGACTCAACCACCTCCCTGGGCAGCCTATTCTAGTATCTGACTACTCTTTCTGTGAAAAATTTTTTCCTAATGTCCAGTCTAAACCTACCCTGTTGCAGCTTGAAGCCA
>JAVSBS010002942.1:70278-121071 GCA_033124195.1 Coracias cyanogaster
CGATCTGAAACAATCCCATAAAAACAGTATCTAGAAAGGCACCTGACTGCTAGAGTATCGACATATTATGTTACTTGATAAAAGCTACCAACAATCTAGACAATGTCACTAAAACCAAACATTTTGGATACGTGCTCATCATTTATAAGAAAAGTCTTTTGGTAATTAAAGCAGGAGGTAGTGTATTTTTTATTCCAATTATAAGAATCAAAGAGTCTTAAATAATTTTTAAAGTCCCTTCCAACCCAAACGATTCTATGACTCTATGATCCTGTTCAGGAGGGAATTAGAATGTATGACTCCAGACAAATAATAAAATAACCCAGATTTACTATTAGCATAGTATTTGCCAGGTACTGCACAAAACGTTGAGTTCAAAACTCGTAAGGGGAATCCCAAATAACAATAACATCTCTATCATTATCTATTTCCCAAACACACAAATGTGGAAGAAAAAAGTCCAACCAACTTAAAAAATTGAGCCTTCTCCCCAAGCAGTTGAAAACCAGAATGAAACCTCACATCATTACCTTTCCTAAACTCTCAAGAAATAAAAGTTTCCAGACAATGGGCCTCTATTAAATTATCTAAAGCAACAAGAGCTGCTAAAACATTTCTAGGAAGCTCCTAAGTACTAGTAGCAGCACTTTGCAATTCAAGGGCTTTTCTTTGGGTTTAGGAAAGTTATAAACTTTACTCCTACAATTAATGACTGGACAATCAACTCAACAGTAACAACACTTCACATTTGTTTATCCTGTTACCCATTAAGACCAAGTGAAAACATGCATTTTCCTAGAAAAGGAGTCTCTCTCACGTTATGGAAATTTCACATTGCACATCTTAGAAATGTCTGGTTACTAAGACAGCTTCCTAACTTGATTGTGCTGCACCCCAAGCTAGTAAAACCTATTAGAATTCATCCTGCAGAGAGAGGACTCCATCTGAAAATAAGTTAGTAGCAGCTTAAAAGCAAAATGCGAAAATCTTAAAATATTTGCAAACACAATAAAGTCCAAGTCAGTAATGTCAGTATTATAAACACATATTTTGTGCATTGTACAGTCTACTTTACAAAGCTGAAACAATTATAAGCCAAGTCAGTTACAAGCACATAAAATGACAACTGGTGAGAGAACTCTTTGTAATGCAGTATTTTCATTTTTCAAACAAGGAAATATCCCTAAGTTGGTTTGATACCTCACCGACTCCTAAAGCAGATACATCTGAGACAAGAGATATTAACCAGGAATAATAAGCAGCTTCCCAGGCACTCTCACAACCCTGAAGTCCAATGACCTATGTCCAACAGTACTCTTAAGTCAGATCCTCTGAAGACTGGGAGAGATTTCACAAAATCTTGCAATAGAATAATCTAAAATATATGCTTTCTTTTTAACCTTTACTGATTAGTTATGGGCTGTTGTTCTTTGACACTAAAACATCTACAAAAGTAGACAAAACAAAGCGCTTAATGGAAAATGTGTAATTTCTTTTTCACTTCTACCTATTTCTTGCTGTCAGCATTTTGTAGCAACAAATTTATCAGAATAATTCATTATAATAGCAGCAATTATTATAGGGGTCAAGAATTTTTCTACTCATGTCCAAAAAATTTTTAATATTGACTTTTTTGGGCCATGAAGACAGGACTTATTTGTCTGGTTTTTTTGGTAACAATTCCATTTCAAGGTATATCTCAAATTAAAATACATTTTATACTTGTAGTTAAGTACATAAAAAATAAGATACTGAATCAAATAACATACTACATATATATTTATGTGTGTATATTTATCTATCTATCTCTACATATAAGTACAAAATTTCTGTAATATAAACCTTACTTTTCTAATTCTTCAGGTTCGAACTTCCACCAAGTATCTGGCTCATGGAACTCCACTCTGTACCCCTTCTCTAGAGCCTGCAGCAAGCAAAGAAAAATGTGTGATATGTGTATCATTGCTACATAAAATGTAACAAGAAGTTTACAGACCAGCATAATAAAGAGATGCAGTTAACTCTGCAGCGGTAGCATGCTGAATCTCACCTACCCCCAACCCATCCGAGCTTTCATTCCAGGCTAAGCAGATTAGATCAAGTCAATCGTTAAACTGGTCTGAACGAGTACCATACAAACGAGTGATCGTATCAACAAGCACCCTCTCCTTAGACACTTGGGCTCAAACTTCAATTTTTGTTTCTGGACAAAACAGACCAACTTATCACATGTGAAGATAGTCCGAAAAGTTGTATCAGGTGATATAATCACACACCAAAACCTACCACTTCCACGTACGGCTTCATTTCCCAGGCTTGAGTATTAGTGTTGTCAATTATAACTGGAGATCTCCCTTGCTCCATTGCTTGCTTTGCTGCAATGAAAAATGGTGCAAGTTAATAAACAGCTATGGAATGCAAATAAACTGGTAAATGTAAATAAACTGTTCCAGATGGTTTTTGCACTAATCTAGTCTGATGGTAACATATTATTCTAAGAAAAGGAATCAAAGCAAGGTAGAGAACTGAATGAGAAGAAGTAGAAGTAAGAAGGTAAGAAAAATTAAGTGAAGGGCATAAAAAAAAAGAGGTGGTGGTAAATTGATGCAAAGGGGTAAACAGGAAGTGCAGAAGTCAAAGGAATACAACAGAACTGCTCAAAAGCTGTGGCCTTCTGTGTATAGAGATCCTGGCATCAAACCATATCCTGGTTCTAGCTTTACCAGGCCTGCTAGATAACACCTGGTACATTCATAACTGAGACCTGTGGTTAGGTATTGCAGTTCATAAAAAAATTGCTAAGAAATAGGCGATCTTCATAGAAAGACATCATGTATCTGAAATATTTCTGAGATCCATTAAAAAAAAATAATGCTGTCTCTGCCTGAATAATACTTAAACTCACTGGCCAACTTCAATCCAAGAGAGGGCTGAAGCTTCAGAAATAATAAGCTGCTTCTCAATTCTACAAAACAGCAACTGGTAAGAAGGCACATGCAAATTAGCATCTTTATCAATGGAAAGCCAGACAGAGTATACCATGATGCAATTTGTTCGGCTAGACCCTTAGGCAGGAGCATACTTTTAACTTTGGACCAGGCAAAAGTATACTCGCTTCTTACACTGCAGAGCTGAGACTGGCTGGAGGAGTTCAGGCGACAAAACATGCAAACCCGTTGGCTACCCAAGATTCATCAGCTCCACAGCAAACATTTTAATATTACCCTGATACCTTAAATGGTATCTCTTCATAAGGCCAAGAATGCTTTAGTCTTGCTAAATCAATTAAGCATCTCTCATATACCTAAACCCAACCTTGATCTTGAGATCAGGCATTCTCCTAAATCCCTTACACAGTCCAGAAAGTATTCTCAGAGGACTCCTAACTCACATTATTAGGTTTTGTCCCTGAAAAACACCCAACACTGCACATTCACCTTTTTGAGCACATCCAGAGAGCATAATTATGACATTCAGGTTCTACATGATGCTACACAGGAGACTTACCCAAGGAAACAAAAAACTAAACTATATTATGTTCTATACCCTTATCAGCTTGACATCCACCTTGATGTTACACAAACCGGGACAGCAGTTAAGCTATTCTTACAGAAGTCACAAAAGGAACTCCTGCAAAGGAGAGTACCTAGAGGGTACTTGAGTATCCTGCTTTTGGGACAAATGTGCTACCTTAATTTTAATTGTTTTAACTTCCTTCACCTCTTGAAACAAGACCTCTGCCATTCTTTGCAGAAAGGGACATAACTTTTATATCTTTAGAAAAGAACTACTTTGTGCATGAATCAGTAAATTGGGTTCTTTTCCCAGCCTCAAACTAAACCAGATGGAGAAGTGGATTTCCAACTTAGGATCAGATTCAGGAAGAAGATTCCACAACTTCCCCTGTAACTACTATAAAGCATCTTACAACAGAAAGTAATACTTATATAAAATCTATTTGTCAACTTCTTTGTGACTCAGTTAATCAGTAAAAACATAACAATAACTCCTTTTCTATTTTAGAATCACAGAATCATTCAGGTTGGAAAAGACCCTTGGGATCATCGAGTCCAACCATCAAGCCCACTCTACAAAGTTCTCCCCTAAACCATATCCCCCCACACCACATCTAAACGACCCTTAAACACATCCAGGGATGGTGACTCAAGCACCTCCCTGTGCAGCCTATGCCAGGATCTGACTACTCTTGCTGTGAAAATTTTTTTCTTAATGTCCAGTCTAAACTTGCCCTGTTTCAGCTTGAAGCCATTCCCTCTTGTTCTATCGCTAATTACCTGGGAGGAGAGACCAGCACCCTTAACCTCCTCTTCCTCAAACTAAACAGTCCCAGCTCCTTCAATCACTCTTCATAAGATTTATTCTCCAGGCCCTTCACACACTTTGTTGCCTTCCTCTGCCCTCACTCCAGCACCTCGAGATCTCTCTTGTATTGAGGTGCCCAAAACTGGACACAATACTCAAGGTGTGGCCTCACCAGTGCTGAGTACAGGAGGACAATCACCTCCCTACTTCTGCTGGTCACACTATTTCTAATACAAGCCAGGATGGCGTTGACTTTCTTGGCCACCTGGGCACCCTGCTGGCTCATAATTCAGCTGCTTGTCAATTAGAAGCCCCAGGTCCTTTTCTGCCAGCCAGCTTTCCAGCCACACTTCCCCAAGCCTGTAGGGTTGCATGGGTTTGTTGTGGCCCAAGTGCAGGACCTGGTACTTGGCCTTGTTGAAGCTCATACTGTTAAAGTTGGCCTATCAACCCAATATATCCAAGTCTCTCTGTAGAGCCTCCCTATCCTTGTGCAGATCAACACTCCCGTTCTTACCATTATTCATGTTCCCACACAACAACATGGGGACCAGTAAAAACTCTGGAATATATGATAGTAAAAAAACCCCAAACTACCCAGACCAAACAAAAAACTCCACCTCCCAAACCCATGATGAAACTGGCAAAGGAAACTACTTTAAACCATGATTTCCAACATGACAGTTTTCATGATAACTGCATCTTTTAGGATGTTCTACCTACTGCAGAACAGTAATTTAACACATAGTAGTTGCTTTAACAAAAATAACTGTTCAGTTTGGTGACAAAGTCTTCCCGTTAAAAAAGTCTCAGGAGAAGAAATGGCTATCATTCCTGGCCTAAAAAGAGCAGATGTAGAGCTTACTGCTAACATTTGTAATCATAGAATAGTACTTCCATATTTTCACTCCAGGTCATGCACAGCTAAGACTGCAGTACTACAGAAATATCAGAGTGCACCCTTTGTTCAGTGTCTTCTCCATGAACTATTATGGTACTCAAATTATTTTTAAACAGGAAAAGATAATTTAAATCTGCAACAGCTTATTTAGGATCAGCAGCACATTTCTAAGGTAGTAAGCAAGACAGATGCTAAGCATGACACAAAAATTTAAAAATGCTATTTATGAAGGAGTATTCAATCAATCATTTTCTTTCAAGTATTTTATATACATAGTTAAGTTCAAAGTAATTAATATATTTAATGGTTTATGATTCCTGATAGACATCCACAACTCTGAGCAATGCAAACAGACCACTAAAATTCTTGTTCCAATCAGAAAGGAAGATGCTAGGAACACATTTATGGCATCACCGTGTTTTACTTTCAGGATCTGTTTGCGGACCAGCTTGGGGGTGGAGCTGTTTCTTATGTAAATGTGATAAAGTTGAGAATATATCATTAAAAATTCCACTGGTAATACTTTACTCTGGATATGCAAGCTCAGCTTTAAGTCAGGCTGATGGTCAAGTTACAGCTTGCAGCTGTAATTTTTAAAAAATCTCACAGTTAGGAGAGGGCCATCTTAAATCAGTTTTAAATAGCACCCAATGGAGAGCAATATTTACACTAGAATACACAGAAAATTAGTATACCGTTTTTTTCTTTGCTTTAACAAGGAACCTTTGCTCCGCCAGGAACTTTTGAATTTTTTTAGATTTTTTCTCAACTTGGAACATCAATTTAGAAATAAATTAGACCATTAGCCTTCAGAATTGCTTTAAATAAACTAGCTATTTTTCATCAAGACACATCACATTTGTTTGCTTCATGCAAGCCACATTTAGTCTCCCTGTTTTGTACTACTCATTGGATATTTAATATGTGCATAATATTTATCAAACATGATACACAGTTTTGCATCATGTATAATTTATTTTTACAAAAGCAATAAAGTGCAAACTCAAGTGCTACACTTCTTAATTGCTTGAGAGCTAAGAATTAATTACCATTGAGACAGAAGTGGAAGTAATTCTTTTAAAATGGCATCATCAACATAAAAAACACCCCATAGTTTTCCAAACCTCCAGTTTAAGCAATTCAGGCCACCTAAATTTTCTATAATGTGTGGATGACTGGAAGAGTGATCTCTCCCAGGTGTTGCGGCATCCCAAAGTGCTTGGCATTTGAAGAACAAGATATTTAACCTGTTAATAGCCCAACCTTTGTAATCAGTGACTTAACCACCATTCCATTACAGCAGCTGCATCTTCACTTCTGATGAAGGGCATGCTTTATGGTACTCAAACATTTCAAAATGTCCAGAACAGTCTACCTTTCACTGCCCTTCACTGCCCTAGATCAAGGGAACTGCTTAGTACATCCTCCTCCTCTTCACCCCACTGAGCAGATGAAGTTTAAAGCCCATCCAGTCAAAAGCCTGTTGGCAACTAAGAAAGAAAGTGGGACCCAACCGGCATGGCCCAATGACTAAGACAGTTCATCAGAATGCTTTCAGGAAAAAAGCAAAGTTGATTCAATGCTGTGATTTAATGCATCATAACACTATCAGAGAACGTGAGCCGCACTGCAGAGCTCAGGGGATGTAAACAGCCTGGTTGCAGCAAAGCTGGTGCTGTGCTCCACTGCTTGCACAGCACAATGGTTGTTTAGGCTATTGCTAATGCTCAGCTTTGGTGGACTGGAGCTAGCCCAAATTTCCTAAGAGAGTTATGACAAGAGTCATGCGTTATGACAACAGTTTACAACAAGTGTTTCAAAGAAAGATGTGCCAACCTCTTACAGCGTGCAGAGATGCCAACAAGTTAGCAAGCAGTCAGAAAGAGAATATCCAATTTCATCATCCTTCTGCTTTGCTTTTCTCCCATTTCCAATCAGATTTCACATCTGCTTTGGCTTCACCACATCTTTTATAAGCATGAGGATCAAGGAATTTAGATATCAGCCTTACACATTTGCTTCCTCCTCTTTTTCAATGTTTGACTTTCAGGGCTTTAAAAGTTGCTGCAAAATGAGGCTATGAGTAGTAAGTAAGGAAAAATAACATGACATAGGAAAATTAAATTACTGGAGACAGTGAGAACATAGCAAGCATGTACTATATTTTTCTCAAACCACCTTCAGCTAAAGGGTTTTCCTTGAAGTGGCTCATTTATTTGGAGCTGTCTTCCAGAGACATCTCTGGTCTCCCTTTCAACTCATGTGAAATTTTCACATTCACAATATTCTTTGGAAAGGAAGTCCACAGTTTCTACCACCTTCCACATAAATAGCCAAGACCTTTTATGCTGAATCTCACCCATCTAGTGTGATTTAATAGCCACAACTTCTTGTCTACAAAATAGCACATTTAGTATACGCTGTTTATTCCAAGTATCTCTTTGCTTCAGTTAGGCAGCAAGAAGCTGCAGGAAACTGAGAATGGAGAAAGGAATAATAAAGAAACTAGTTCCAAAGAACAGAAGCAGGTAGACTAATTATACAATCACCATCCCTCAGCACGTAGACGTTTTTGTGCCCACCAAAGTGCAGTGATATACCATTAAGCCTACAAGTCTGCTACTACCATAGTTATCTGTGACACTATATAACTCCATGATCCGCTGAGCTGTTTACAGATTTAGACATGGCTGCACTCGCATGTTTTTCCTGTGCAGTGTTACGTATTATGGCAGAAATAGCATGCAAACATAAGTCAACTGAGTTATAAAACTAAATGAGTCTTATCACAAACAACAACATAACAGCTGGTAGGCTCCCACTAGTGCCATCAGGTACACAATGCAAGGAAAAGCACTGCAAAATATCCTATAGTAACGGCAATAACATAAGCTGGTTGTCCACTGGGATTTTTCAGTGGCTGCTTATAAAGACCAGGTGTAGCATTTGTTTCCTTCAGGATGCAATGTGAACCACAAAGTTACTAAGGGAGGATCCAGCTGGGGGAAGTCATGGCTCTTGCTTAATAAAAGAAGATGGAATAAAAAGGGGAGAAAGAAAAAGAGATTGGGGGAGTTTAACTTTCTCATATCTTTCTCTTCAAAGATTTCTACTTTTAAAGGCACAGAAATACAACCAGTCAAGCTGACTGGAGAAACCTAATAAAGGTTCCTGCATCCATACAGCTTTATGCAAAATGCTTAGAAAAAGTTAGTATTGTTAACATAGTACCTGACTGATACCCTAAAAACTTTGAGCGTGGGAGCCTTCCAAATATGTGCTAAGGTAGATATCATCTGGTTTCTCTGAAGCAAGCCTAGCTATGTTATGAACAGCTGTTCAAAGGTATCATGACAGAAAAAAAAAAAAAAAACAATACAACAGCAATCCACATGATGAAGCACATTTAATGAAAACAATTCAGTATCAAAGTTGTTAAAACTATCAAAAATATTTTAATCCTAGAGATAGATAATTCATAATGAAAAAACTACAGACATTCCCCTGAATTTTTGCAAATGATACCATCTAGATACCATCACGACCAGTTGCTGTGAACCACAGCAGTCTCACTGCAAGTGAGAGGAATTTGTGCAACGGGTGGGGTACTCCTCTCAAAGTCTAATTTCCAATAATTAACTATACTAGAAGCTTAAGAGCGATATTTCAGCAAACACAAGCAGAACAAATGCTAATTCCTTTGCAAGCTAAACCAGAAATACACTCAATCCACTTCCTGGTATTGACATAGTACATTGTTCTAAATGCATCCATTGTAAATAGAATATAATAGGTTTGTAGTAGGAAAACAGTTAAACAGTTATATGTGGATCATGGTAGGGGTTTTCTGTTTTAATTTGTTTGTCTACCACTCCTTGATAGCTCCACAAGCTTCTTGAAACATTTTTTACATTGATATACACCTGCTTCCATCTTTGCAACAACTGAATCTCCAGGTCCTGGGTTCCTCCCCCCGCCATAGCACAAAGCAAGCAGTGACATTTATAAATGTAACTGTTGATTCTAAAGGGTTTGACAGAAGAGGTGGCAGAAAAGCAAATAGTCTGCCTGCTCACTGGAGACCCTCAAGTCAAGGACTAAGTTACAGTAACTTAATTACAGGAAGCTAATTTCTCAATTGTCTGCTTCTGTGTGCTTCGTGGTCCAACTCCAGTATATGGAGTAGTGGGTCAGTGGGTGAGGGGCAGGGAGGGGCACTGCTAGGTTAAAGCAACCCTGACAGATTTCCTGATCTAATTTATCAGTTACCTTGCCAACACTTTGCTCAACCCAGCTTGACCCTTACAAACTTCTAACAATTAACCTTTCATGTTTATAACAACAACCACACCTTTAAAAAAACCTAGTAATTATATCAAGAATATTTCTTCCAGAAAAAAAAAAGAAACAAGCAGCAATAAGATGTCTGGAAATGATTAAGAAAGTTCACATAAATGTTTATGCACTTAAGTAGCAATGATATTTTAAACACAAGAAATTAAACACTCACTTCTTAATTCTGACTCAGTCATACCAGTGAAACATTTCTACATACCAGTAATCTGTATAAACACAAAGTAAATAGAGACATGCGTATGATCAAAGGCTGTGGAAGTTTATCTCATAAGTCAGTGCTAGAGCAGCCACTGGCATGTACAACTGGAAATTCTTTTCAGTAAACGTTATCATAACATTCTTTGAAAGTAAGAGTATTTATGAGAACAAAACAACAAAACCTCTCAAAGTTCTAACTTCCAGCACTAATGTTTTAGTATCATTAGAAGACATTAGTATCATGTTTTTTCTTTAGTAGATTTTTCATTAAGATGTAAGAACAGGTCTCTAAGTGAAGATTCATTTTTATTCATTATTTCATCTTGGTTTCTTTAACATCCAAAATTTAATTTCAGACAAGTGATTAAAAACAAAGCGTCAAGATAAAACCAGTTTTGTTTTACTAAACATTGTATCTGTTAAAGGACATTGTTGTACAAACTGCTTGAAGGACTTCATAAGCTCCTATTGCAGCAGAATCCAATGATAACTGTAATTTAAAAATGAAACTGTAATTTGAAAATCTTGCTAGTGGTTTATTAAACACAGAGCATCATGAAAACCAACACATTGCAGCAAGCTTCACTGAAATTGCCTGTTGCATCTCAAACCCTACAAAGCTCATTTCCATATGGAAGAAGTATATCCATTTTTCATTCAAAACCTGAGGTATTATGGTAGGGAGGGTCACTATTTTCTGGAAACAAAAATAATGTGGAGAAGTTAAGACTGTTTCCAAAGACCAGGCATGCAAGTGGAAGTGCAGCAGATGAAAGCCCTACCTTCCACATCAAAGCCCACTACCTTGGGAACCCTGAAGCTGCACATTCCATGAGGCTGGCGCTCACTCTGCCACCAATGGGAACAACTCCCTTAGGATCTCATTATTTAAGGCTATATATGTCTACTGACACACATTTCTATATACATATATATATGCATATAATGTATGAGAGAATACATAAACAGTTATACAACCTTGTATGTGCAGTTTCTTAATGACCTAGACAGTAATTTTTCACGTGTCTTCTGTATATGGGAAATTTCAAGTCACAGCAATCTTGTACTAATTCCCTGAAAATGTACGACTAAGCATACATGGAGAAGAATTTTAGTTGTAGTATTCCTAAACACTCTAGGCTAATTTGATGTCTGAAAGCTTTCCAGTTTTAGTTCTCCTTGATAAAGTGCAGGACAATATATTATGTGTCTGCTTGATTAGACAGATATGAAAAGCTACTGAAAAACACAAGGACCTTGAAGGTACTGAACAAGATTCTCAGGGTAGTTTCTAGATCCATGCTTAACTGCAAAAATGTTTCTGGAATGTTTCCTACATGTTGGCAGCTCTCATACAATGAAACCACATTTACAGAAACAAAGAGACATTGAAGGCTTCATGAGTCTTCCAAAAATTAAATGAAACGAACAGCTTCCTGTCTCCTTCTCTTGTACCTAGAGCAATCCTGTAGCACGAACAATCCTGTGTTCAGTTTCAACCTTGTAATTTGGGGACAGAACTAGCAGGAAAATGATTGGAAACTGATACCTGGGATGTCCTAACCTAAAAGACTGTTGTTTTTTCAGTGTCTAACAGATGCACACACTAGCTATCAGTCCGCAAGCAACACTTTTCACAGACATCAATCTCTGATTGCCAGTGTAAGAATGAGAATCAATCTTTGTTTGATGGCCCTGTGATGTCATCAGTGATTCCATCATTAATGATGCTCTGAAAGATTTTTTCCATTCTCTCCCCTCGCTTCCCCCTAGACCCCAGCTCCCAGCCTATCTACAGCTCTATGCTATCACAAGTCCTACCCTCTAGTCCTACTCCTGATGTAAAGCTGAAGTAAACCTTACATCTCACTTAGTGGAACTTGCTTACATTGTAAATTAAAATGCAGTAGGAGAAAATAAAGTTACCTTTCTCAGACAGAGTGAGTTTCCCTCAGGTTTGGACTGAAAGTCTTATATCATCCCTATGTCTCACTTAATTTATCATAACTATCTGGAGAGCTGAAATGCGGCAGTATCTGCCATCATTCCACAGCTAGAAAATAAATTCTATATATAATCAGTATAATTTTCACACATTTAGACTTCATCAATGCCTAGGAGAGACACAGGTGTGATCATGTAGGCTACTTTTAGGTTGCTTTTTTGCAACCAACAAGGCGCGTGAAAACTTGTTCTACATCCTAGCTCTGGGCACAAGTGCAGGTTTTGGTTCTGACCGGACTTTATGATCACAGTGCTTTTAGCATGAGGATTTATTTATAAGGGGGTGCACAAAATGTGAATTAGAGCTCGGTCTTTGCCAGACTAGCTGTAACTGCTTCACCTCTTATATTGAGAGTTCTCTTAGTAACGTGTTAAGGTTTACACTAAAATTTAAAAAAGAAATTACTAGAAAGGCTTTTGCAGTTAAGCATAGCTTAAGAAAGAAATTGGCTTCTCTGCTGTTATTGATGTGCTTTTTGAAATTATTATAGCAGCATGTTCCTTGATGCCTTTCAAATGTCAAAATTGAGGTTCAAATGCAATGAAAAAAATTAAAAATAGATTTTGAAATGTGTATCTATAAATTTAGAAAGTAGTATAAATCAGCCTGAGCTGCAAGCTTTATTCAAACCAAAACATGCACTGGAATGAATACATCCCTTGTGTGAGGACAGCAGTTTTGCCACAAAACTGACAGAAACACCTCACAACCTTCAAATTAAATAGTAGATTTTTACAAAACATTTTAATGAAACATTCAGCAGAAATTCTGAGGAAGGACTCAAATTAGCAGAATTGTTTTTAAAGAACAGATTTTCCCTGAAACCAAAGACCAAATTTTCAGATGTGGGAATATGAAGTTAATGGACCTTGAAAAGACAAAAAATGGTTCAGTTTTCACCCAGACTGACCAGGTCAAGATTGCACTGATTTTAGTGGAAATCATGCATATTCAATTCCTCCTTGCATCAATTATCCCTCATTTTATATGTTTGTTTTTGTTCTATGAGCCTTAAGTATCCCATATAAAAAAATAGCCTCAGTCAACACAATCTCCAGAGCTGAAATCCCAGTGCCCCACTGGTTCTTCTCTCTCATTATATATTTTAGAACTATCATGGATGATAGGGAGGGTAAGTTTATACAAAAAATGAGTAAAAATACCTGCTATTTAGATAAACACACGCACATAAAATTAATTCAGCTCATCCTTAAGTTTAAGGCCAGTATGGGAAATTCACTTTGACTTGAAAAATTCTTCACAAAATCACAGTGCTTCTTTTCCTCAACAATTATTTAAAAAACAAAACAAACAGCACTACCAACCTTCACTCCTGGGGACAGGTTCTGTACCACCTGGTGTTTTATCTGGCATCTCTGCAGACACAGGATTAGTAAAACCTAATGGACACAAAGCAAAGAAAGCATTTTCCATCAAAACCAGTGTATTTCAGTAGGACATTCCCTTGTTCCACAACCCCTGTGAAAGACAGATTTTCGGCTTTCATCACTTCTGTGTTTGTAAGTAAGATATGTAAACAAGCAAAGCTCCCAGGAGATCATTTGCAACACTGTTCAGTAGACTATCACCTGGATGTACTGCTAGGTAGGTGGGCACAAAAGGACCCTCTGATAAATTGCAGTGGTTGTCTGAAAGCACTATTTATATCTAGTGAATTTCTGTCTTGGAGTTTGGATTTTTTTTTTTTTTTACTCCCCACAGTGAATTTCTAGTGAAAGTCCTATGAACTGGGATGGAAGAACTGCTTACACTCACATGCTGCTGAAGTGAATGAAAGAGTGGCCACACAGAGGGTCACATCAGCCTGTATTAAATATAAAATCCCACTAATCTGAAACTTTACTACATTGTAGAGTACCAATATTTCTTCCATCTCAGCAGTGTGCAAAAAAGAAAAGGCTTCTCAGGGATGCAGAGATCTTGTCTCCTCTTACAGCAATATTATGTACCCTCTGTGGTACTGGCCAATGGTCAACATGTGGCCAACACTGACTAGGATTTCCTCCTTTTCAGCACCTTTGAATATTTTCCCATCACCAGCTGGACTGACATTCTACTTTACATAATGAAAGCTTCAAGATCAGATAGGATGCATCAAGAAAAGACAATTCAAAAGAGCAGGATTCTCTCAAAGGAGACCATGCAAGTGGGGTAGAGACTTCACTTCAGCTGGTAATTCACGTAGCACAGTCCTATGCACAGCACTATACAGAGCATACAGCATGGGAAGTATTAGCAGTACAGCCTTAATTCCTAATGAAGTTACTGAATCATCTTGTTTCTAACAATGTTGAGGCAACAGAGCCGATTCAGCATGCAGATTTCACATGATCATCAGATCCAGAGTTATGGGAGACCTCCCTGGCTCACCCTGCAGTAGAACTGAGACTGGACATGAATAAATGGCCTTTTCCCCCACCTTCTAAAAATATTTTGCTCTTAAATTCATATGGCTTGTTTTCAATTCTATCACCAGACATAGAATGAAAACATTTCTGCCCTAGCATCCAAAAAGGGGCTTGGGTTTATATTAAAACCAAAGTATACAAAACATACAGGATTTCTTATGCAATTTAAGTCACAAAAAGTATTTCAGGTGTGCTATCCAGGGCAAGTATTTTTGTCATATTTAATTCACATATATGTAAAAGGCTTAGAAATGTTAGATACATCTTGGGCTACAATTCACTAGCACATCCTAGGGTACAAACTAATTACTACTTAGTTGATGGAAACTCTACTACATACAATTTTCTACATCAGCCAGTTCATCTCTGCTCAAAATAAAATCCACCAGGGCTTACTCAGAAATTACTTTGTCCTTAACATAGTTGTTTCATCCACGCAACATTACACATACCGAAGATTTTCAACTAGCTGAAAGTCTTCTCTCAGCTCCCTAAAATTAATAGTTATAATGCTTATCCACCTGAGGGTCTGTGCACATGAGTTCATAAGCCACAGCTGGACAGTGTCAAACTAAACAAACAACTATGCCCTCAATAGACGTTTTAAACAACTATAAACACTTAACGGTCTCCAAAAACCTTTATAAATCTGCTGTAAAACAGAAACCTACTGCCCAGGAGACATTTAAAATAAATTTATTCTTCAAAGACATTACTCAAATTTAATTATCTATGCTTATCATCATGAATCAGTTGGCTAGAATAAATACACTGACTAAAAGTTAGAAAGCTTATGTCCAACCCTCTGTATTCAATGATGTGCTACATATTGTCTGTGAACACCACATCAGTTTAGAAATCAAATTCCAGTTATCCAGTGATTTACTAGTAAAGTCTTTATGACCTAGTTAATCACATAGTGCCTTTGAACCAATAAATCGTATCAATAAAGACAACATTTACTACTGTGATTCATTTCAAAATCTGAGAAAACTTTTCTGTAAATTCTACATTTTAAATAAATAATTTCATATCACAAATTCAGGGAACTACATGTTTAAAATAAGAAAACATGGATACCCATGTGTTTTGTTTCCTAGTTGTGGTTGGTTTGAGTTGCATAGAAGTGAAACAAATACATAACTAAACTTCATCATGAAAATGCTCATGGAGAAACTCACTGGCATATTAATGACAAAATTGGTAGTTGCAGAAACAGTTTTGGTTTTCTCTATTGACATTTTGTAGAGGTACAAAACGCAAGCAAGAAAGAAAAAAAAAAAACTACTTTTTTTTCCTGGCCCCTTCTGCTCTGATTTTTATTTATGCAAGTCCAATTTGCCTTGTCTAAAGTAGGTCAACATTTCTTTTGACTTGAACTTCAAAGAAGTTATAAGCTTCCTTTTGTGTAATCAAAACTCAGTACCAGAAAGCATTACACTTAAAGTGAGACACCTACCAACAGTCACTTCTCTGGAATTTAATGGAGCGCCTTTGCTCATTCCTCTCTATGGAGCATGACCTACCATTTCCAGCACAAAACCAAGTAGGATTAAAAAAACAGGTTTTGAATGATCTTGGCGTTTTTAATAATGGAATGGTAAATTGAAAGCTAGATCTCTTAATTACTGCATAAAAACCAGGGTGTTTATTAAACAGCTACAACACAGCTACCAAAGCTCTCCATTTCAAGAACTCGTGAATAATCCAAGGCAGTTTAAAAACTAGAGCCCCACTAATGGTTTTGCACAGATTTAGCAATTTAGCAGCTCTGCATTACAATAACTGATAGCAAGGGAGGCATAAGATAGTTATAACAGGTTGAAGAAAGTCAGCCTCTGGGCCCAGAGAGGCACATCTTCAGAACACTGTCTAGAAATACTGTCTGTAATGGTTTTCACTAAAGAAGGAGTCTGTGAAATGTGTTGCTGCTTCCTAGCTTTTTCTAAATTGCATAGGAGATTAATGGTATCATAACAGTTCAGCCAGGTGCAAACATGACAGGACCCATATAGAGCCTTCAACATTTTCCCGTAGCACTGTCAATTTTTAAAATTGCACCTAAAAACTAAGGTCTAGTTATGTGGCTCAGAGTAGTATGCTAAGGGACTTCTTTAAAAAGCATGGAAATCCATATATTTTAAAATCTTTCTCTCCCTTTCTCTCTCATTATCACAAACATGTTACACACTGTTGCTAGAAATGGCAGGATATTAAAAATCCACCCTTTTAAAAAAAAAAAAAATACGATGTCTGTTTCATCCCTCCTAGTCATATTACCAAGCAAGCAAGTTTTCTTTTCATGTGACCCCAATAAACTTAATTCTCGTAATATTTCTTTTTCTTTTATTTGCTGAGAGGTATAACAAAGCTAGTGGGAGGAGGAAATACTTAAAGAAAAGTAATACACAACTCCACTCTTGTTCTCTGTAACATACCAAGATTTGAATTAGTCCAAAACAAGAAGTCAATATTTAGCATTCCTTTTCTAGGAACTAGTTCCTAGTTTTCATCTAAGAAGGAAATATCTTACAAATAGCACTCATCAGACTAGGAAGGTAAATCTCTCTCTGTGCAGCAAGGCCAAGCAAGATTCATGTAAAATCCAGCAGTGAAGCATCATTTTGGATATCAGCTTGCTAGCAAGATGTAAAATAAAGTAATTATTGCTCACTTTCTATATAATTTCCACTTATCCAAACAATCTCAATGCAAACTTTGGGATACTGCTGCTACTAATTTTAAGATCAGCCACAGAAAATACTTTTTAAAAAGCAGTCTTTTTAGACCCTTTCAAACACTTTTGCAATATAATTCTTGATACAGCTTTAATTGTCTCTGCATCTTAGGCTCAGATATTCTATTAGTCCATGGAGTACTTGGTATTTCTGAAATTCATCACTCAAAGCTGCTACCCACTGCTTACACTGCTGAGTATGTTTTCACAGAATATCCTAGTAAGAACTTGAAATATATATGCATTCATAATTTATGAATAAATACAGCCATGCTGTTTACATTTCTTAATTAAGCAAAAGTCTTTAACAGTAACCAAAACCATTCAAATGTATGGCCATGCATTTTCACAGGCAATAGTCAGCCAGGGCCACCCAAACAGGCATATTGGGAGGTCCTAGTTCAAGAAATGTATTGTTCCTTTCATTGGTTTGCCTTTATAATCCTGAGCTGCTAGACATTGCACATCAGCTTTAACATTATCCAAAAAATGAGGTCTCTGTTCCTTTAAACACAGAATCTAAATCAGTTGCATGCTATAGATGAATTTATGGGAAAACATTCAAACTTACAGCATGAGTGACCAAAAAATATTTTTTTAAAAAAGAACGCTCAGGAAAAATACAGATTACTTGCAGATTATTCACAGACAAATACAGTTCTTGTCTCTTAAATTAACTGTACTTCACTAAAAAAATATGAAGGGTTTCCAATTATTCAAAATAGCTATTAATTGAAGCATTGTAATTTTCATTTTTAAAGCTCAATGAAAATTTACTATAAGAGAGAAGACTTCTGTTCCATTTTTCTTCTCTCGGCAATGTATCATTTCACTGTAAAAAAGCATTAAGCAGTTTGAAAGAAACTATTGTTCATCATAGGACTGTTTGCAGTTGTAACTATGGAGTCCAACCATGTATTTATGTTGAGCTGAACATCAGTAAACAAAATCTAACCTGAACCTCCTCCTTCGAGTCAAATCCCTGGCCCCTAGTCTACCTCTGTTCCAAATAGCTGGAAGTGATCATATTTAAGGAAGTTGGTTGGATTTCTTCAAAGAGCTTTAAAATACACTGCCTTAGACAGACACTGCATTTCTTTTCCATCTTCCTTCAAAATATTGCATTACATTCTTAAATGCAGCCTTTTACAGATTAAACAGTTAGTGCTTCATGAATGTTGATCAATACATCTAAAATAACTGACGCCCTGAAGTTCCACATTATACACTGTGCTATTAAGAGTAAAGCCATGTACTGACTTATTCTTAGACTGTATTTGGATGGGTTCTTCCTGCTGTAATAAAAAAAAAGAGTAGGTTTGGTGAAAATGGCTATTAGTAGGGACTTTTAAATGAAATATTTTGTAAACAAATCAGGACACTTAAACGCCCTCACACAGCCTAGACAGACTGCTGCAATTCTAAGGTGAATGGTATTGGATGTTGCATCTCTGAATGCAGAACCACTCACAGAACCCCAGAAGCAGCACTCAAAGTTTCAGGCTGCAGAATGAACTCCAGACTCCAGGAGGGCTATGGCAAAAATTCCCACACACATTAAACCAAGCAGAACTTGACATTTGGCTGTTAAATGTTGCATTTATCTTTCCTGGAGAATAAGGACACCCATCTCAGATCTAGTTGTTGCCATTTGTTTGTCTACAAAATCCCTTCTGGAGCAGATGCATCACTACTCTGAATCCCCTGAGAATAGCTTTGATCCCAGCTCATATAAACCATAAAAGCAAGTTTATATGCTAACACTAACACAATTATTTCACATGAACCAAGAAGTGACACTGGAAGAAACTCTAAATAATATGGACAGAAAGGATAGAGGTTGTGAGAACACAAACCACTATATGCCATCAAGCCTCACTGCTACTCCTGTTCACCACCACCCCTCAGCACTTCTAAGTAACATAGCAGTACCTGTTTAAGATTAAAGTGTTATTTCAAGTTAATATTTATTCATTTGAAACTGCACAGAATTCTAATTGCTCCTTTCATTCCCTTCCAGCAGAGCTCTGGATGTGAGTGTGAGCTACGGCTTCCCTTCTCCAACAGTCCTCTCCTTCAAAGTCCGACAAAAATCTTCCAGCCTTTTTTCCCCTGCACATCAACACGTACCAAAACATTCCAAGTTTAGGGGTTTTTTTGTTATTGTTTTGGGTTTGTTTGGTTTTCATTTTTCTTTGTAAGATCTCACACATTTTGCTGATTTTCCCAAACCAGATCATCCTTCTTTTCCACAGAAAGGCCAGTAACAGTGGCACTGAAGACAACTGAACCAAGAGATGAGCTGGTCCAAACAAAATAATCTCTGTTGGCAAGAAGGAGCAAAAAGAGCCTTTGCACATGGTTTGCCCATTGATGAAAGTCACAATAACATCTCTCCTGCCCTGGTTTAATCTCAGTCAGCAGTTAAAACACCACACAGTCACTCGCTTATTCCTCCCAGTGGGATAGGTGAGGGAATCATAAGGCAAAAATAGTAAAACTTGTGGGTTGAGATTACGACATTTTAAAAGGACAAGAAAGAAAGATAAAATAATAACAACAATAATAGAATATACAAAACAAGTGATGCACAGTACAATTGCTCACCACCCGCTGACCAATGCCCAGCCAACCCTAGAGCTGCAGTGCCCCCAGCCAGCTCTTTCAAGTTTATGTACCAAGCATGATCTCATATTGTATGGAATATCCCTTTGGCTCATTTGGGTCAGCTGTCCTTGCTGTGCCTCTTCCCAGTTCCTTGTGGACGCCCAGCCTCTGCTGACAGGACAATACAAGAAGCTGAAAAGTCCTTGACTTTGTGTGAGCACTGCTCAGCAATAACTAAAATGTCAGTATGTTATCAAGCTTATTCTCATCCTAAATCCAAAATGCAGCACTCTACCAGCTACCAGGAAGGAAATTAACTTTATTCCAGCCGAAAGCAGGTCATGCCCCCTTCTTCAAAACAGTATAAATCTACAGCATTATCTGCCTAGTTTCTGGAACTGATCATCCATACTGCAAGCTGCAATCTGAAAAACCCAATATTTTCCCATCAAGCAAAGACCAAATCACAGAATTCCTTTGTCACTTTCATCCTGGTTTACTGTGACTCACTGTTTGAATGTGAAAAACATCACAAACATTCTACTACAAGGAATGAGCTGTCTGGCTCCTCTGTGGTTTAACTGCTACACATACATCTTCTCCCTCCTCCCAGTGTCTCCAATCGCTCTGAATCCATTCCCAGTGATATCCCAAGGCTTTGGTCATGGTTTTCCAAACCCACTAAAAGATCAAGTTCAGCAGCTAATCGCTGTGTTTCAGTCTGCAAGACAAAACAGCATATATTTTTACAAAATAATGTTGGATACAAGGTCTAGAAGAGAATGTGACGTGGTACCTTCTCCTTCAAGCTTTGTACAGAACGAGCTTCTTGAAAAGATGAGATGTATTCAGTGCTTGGTCAGTGTTCCACCACACTACAAAACTCCTTACTTACCAACATATGCTGCTACTATGCCAAGTAAAATAAAGAGGAAACCTTTCCTTCAGGGTCTTCTGGGAAGAGGAAGGGAGGATCAAAACCTTGACTGACACTCCCCAAATACCTTTGTGAAGCATAAGGCCAAAGCCTAAGCAGAAAGATGTCAGTTTTAATTGGTGAAATGCACATATTTACCTTTGATGCATTAACTCTGTTGATCACAGTAGTTTCTCAGCTCAGTTTGAAAGCAATAGGCTTCAAACTCAGGTTATTTCAGTACAGGATGTATGAGATCACTTAGTTTAATTAATGACTGTTATTTTTCTTTCTGTAAAAATGAACCATTAATGAGTGTTTTGGAAAATATCCTCTTTTATACATGCAATTTTGCTCAAGATCAGCCCTACATCATACATAATTATGCTGTACTACAAAAAGCTGATAGAAAACAACCCTACACCCCTCCTGTGGTGCCAGGAAATCATGACAGCATTTTACCATGATGATGCATCTCTGAACTATAAAGCCACCTCTTCCAGTGAAGCTCCCGCAGGTGGCACTAGCTGCTCCTTACAGTGCCACACAGGGCTCAACTTGCAGGTGAAACCCACATGCTTGTAGCAGAAACTGCCTCTCCCTTCTGGTCAGCATGCTGAGCAAGTGCCACAAATCCTTCTAACTTCCAGATATCTGAACTGTCCTGCTTACTGCTCAAATCTGGATTTGGGTTTGGATAGCCTGACAGCTAAGCCGCTGTAACATCTTTTGTTTATTTCAAAACTTCCTGTCACCAGAACAAATCACAGTTCTTTTCCAAAGCCCTGGGCATTTTTCAAATTATATACGCTCATACTGCTTCTCTCATGCTTTTGTACAGTGTAGTTAATCTCAGCAGTCCTCCCAGGTCTTCACAAAAGTTAAAAAGCCCCACACAAACAAAAAATCCATCAAATGACCATGTTTCACTTACAAATGGTAGGTCTGACACTTTGGACATCTTCTTTTGAATCTGAGCTTGAGAAAATAGAAAGACTTGGGTAAAATGGCTCAGCACAGGACATATCTGACATACACTCCAACGAAAATCAAGGAAGAGCAGGATAAGTAGGTCAGTCCCAAGATATTTAGGGACTTTGAGGCAAGTCCCATCACAGACTGTATGAGTACAGCAGTAGCAAGACACAGCCATCAAGTACAGCTATCAGATCATAAAATACTGCTATCATTTACTCTAAGAAATCTGCTACTCAACAAGTAAGGTATTCTACACAAACCATTTTCTGAGCAATTTAAGTAATAACACACCATGTAACGTATTACACCTAGTTGCTCTGCAAAAACAACCAACAGCACAGTTTTCATTATTGACATTTACAAACATGGAGATTAAATATTTTAACTGAGTTGCCATTACATTGTTTTCCGATTTCATTTTTTTCAATACTACTAATTGTGACCACACAAAGAAAACTTAATTTAAAACCAAATGCCTCAGCACAGACAAGAGCACACAGTTCAACATTTTATTTGCTGGAAGAGTTTATTTCCAGTACCATTAAATCATGTCTCTTCAGCAATGTGCACACCAAGTGCTGAAAAAGCACAAAAAGGCATTATGCACGTACACCAGCTACAGTGCTAGAGACTAAAGGATTTTAGGGTACAAGGCTTCACATTGCAAGAACAGTCAACACATAGTCAGAACTATGACCATTGCCAAAAGAGACTACATGACTTTCTTTGACAAATTCTCCAATACTGTAAGAACTTACACAGCCATTTTATAATGTCACTTGAGGGAGTTACAGCAAAATACAGTGTCTAGCCATTAGCTCCACGGCTGCACTTCTCCCTTGCCCACCATTCACCCCTCCAACACACACACTCTCTGTAGGTGTATTGACTTGGTTAAAAAAAAAAAGGTTAAAAACTTAGTTTTGTTGGTTTTTGTTTTTTAAATCTGCATTTGGTATTTTCACTGGTGACTAGCATCCCCACTTCTATGTTTTTCTCTTGTGAGAAAATAAAACTACAGATGCAGTAGGTCTCTGTTTCCAATAGATTTAATTCTAGCAAGGTGCACAGCATAAATCTCACTGCTAGGCCAAAAATTCTGGTTTAATAAATTAAAAAAAAACCAACCAACTCCACAGCTGGATATGAACCTGTCAAACTTCAGCAACAACAGAAGTTGTTTTACAGGGCACACAGTTAAGGAAAGGAAATTTAAAAGGAAAGTGTTTAGTCAGTGTTGATCTCAGAATTACTCAAATTCCTTTTTAAAGCTCTGAACTTTGCTACAATTAGGTGAGGTGCTGATTTGGCTAATAACCAATCACGCAGATGCACACATACACACATACAATGTTTCTCTCTTTAGTCTTTTCCACATTCAAGTCTCTGGTGCTCAGCAGCTGCAGCTTTAGATTCCCAATCAAGAGCAAGGGCTGCTGCTGTGCCATGCCCATCTCAAACATTAAAAAACCCCAACTAAAAAAACCCAACAACAATTAAAAAGACAAACAAACAACAACAATAATCCAGCTAGCATCCTAACAGTGATTTTGTAATCCTGTTTCTCTGTTATACAGGAAAAAACAAACAAAACAAAAAACAATTCAAGAGTTGTGTCTGGCATATACAGTAAAGAGCCACTAATACCTGCTTTCAGAGGCTTTTAAGTCTCCCCCAAATTGCTTTTCCATTACAGAAGTTTTGTGGTAGCACTTCAAAGAGATACTTCTCTTATTGCTTGATGCCTATCCTTAGGATATCACTACACACTGTCTTGGAAAAGACCACTGTTGTGCAAATTCATCATTTCACCACAGGCTCAAGTAGTGGAGGAAATGAAATCAAAACATGCTGCAAGAAATCAAAGCTATTGTTGGAGGACAATGAATCCACCACAGCAAACAAGTCAAATAACAGTGAAAGTAAATTATAATACATAAAGCCTTAAATGAATTTGAATCTACTCCTATGTGCTGAATAAATATTACAGTCATGAATAACATACCAATGGATTCCATTATAACTAAAGAATTTTATTACTATGGGAGAAACATACTTACTCCGTCTGCATCTATTTCACCTTCTGACATTTCCTTTTTGCATTTCCATTTCTGTTACAGGAAATTTCTTGACACACAGCTAAAGTTCACTAACGCCGTCATACTTTTCAGAAAAACGGAAACAGCCTTGCCATCCACCTAGTAAGTACATCAGGCTATTACTCAGAGTAGTCTCTCCTGAAATCACAGGACTATGATAATAATGAAGGTTTTTCTAGGGTTTGTTTTGTTTTAAATGAAATCTTCATAGCCTTCATAAGGTCAGTAGAAAAGCTATTATCTACAGGATGAACAAAATTCGTATGTATTTGCATTTTGTGTAGGCCAGAGTCAAGGCACTGAGATAGTGAATGACGCTTCCCTAAACTCACATAGCCAGTATGTACTGCAAACCTTAAAACCACATCCACAGACAACTTAACAAAGAGATAAGGTCCATCCAAAACCAAATACTCAAAGACTACAGAACAGCCCAATGCTTTTTAAAAGTATAACTACAGACAAGTCCTCTTCAAAGTCAGCTGTTTTAGGAGTATTTCTTCTCTCCACTCCTTAAAAAGAAAAGAAAAAACACAAAATTCTACTCTGTACCCAATCAAAATCAAAAGTGTCTCACGCACATTTTTCAAAGCACTGCTATTTTCTTCCAATTTTACTAACAACAGAGCAATTAGTATGCATCAACTCCAATTAGGCTGTTTTGCCTCTTCTACAAAATGCTCATAATATGTTTAGCTTCACCATATATTTTCAAACAAATAACTTCAGACCTCATTATAGAAAAAAATCCACAGACCTACTAAAAGAAGATCATAGCGATGAAAGACAAAAATGTCAGTGCTCTCCAGAAAGTCTATTTACTTTGTTAAAAAAATTTGCTAAACAACACTAATTCCAAGTAAACAAGAAAGAACGATATTTTTCCCCTCAACTGTAAACTCTTTTGGGGAACTAGAGAGAGCAGAAAAAAAATAAAGATACAAAGGAATGTTTGGTTTGGCATCCCTGATGATTGCTCACAAAGGGGAAGTCTACTTAAAACCAGGATAACGGGTCATTATCACTTTATACATAGATCCTTCACTACTTTTCTCTGTGACACCTGACTCTCTTTTTGCAAGGAAAGGAATAGGCGAAGATTCACTGCCAGGAGAAGGGCTCCTAGGAAGCCCATTTGTGTGTTTCCTTCAACTACAATTGCCTGAGCATAGTATTAATGCGGAAATGAGAGGTTTAGATATGGGCTTCATAATTATTAGACAAATAATACTCAGCTGGCTTTTCCAGAAACTGTCATTTGAGTGGCTAGCCAAAATACAACCATGAGTAATAAACTTACTTACATATACTCATTAAACGCATTTTTTCCCTAGAGCCATCAGAAAAAGTCCACCTTACTTTTTGACTACAGAAACATGTGATTAACAAAAACTTCTGGGGTTTTATTTTCATCACAGAGTGTATAACATTAGGCAACTAACACAGAAAACAGCATAAAAGAGTCAATGGTTAAAGCTTTCTGAGCTCTGACACATTCCAGTCGCCCGAACACTGAGCCTGGCTGCCCCTAGACCTGGCTCCGGCAGCTGACTGCAGGGCCATTTCATGCTCCTCCAGCTGGTCCTTCTCTCTGCTTTGATGATATGTACATCTGTGTGTATATATATATATACACACACACATTTATATACACACTGCACACACACAGAAAAAAAGAAGAAATTAGTAACATGCAAACTAACAGTGCCGTGCACATTCACTTGCAGTCCGTCCAAATGAATGGCCTCATAACTCAGATTGGGACATTTCCTGTAAAAACACTACATCATTTATCAAGCCACTCTGGAGTGCAACGGTTGAAGTGTGGCTTGCAAACAACATATTTTCTAGAGCCAGACTTTGCAGTTACGTACAGAACACTCTGACTTGTTGTGATGGAGGAGACAGGGCCCTCTTGCTGTATTTTCGCTTCAAGTCCTCGGTTCAGCAGAGTTTTAACTACAAGCTTAGTCCTATTTGCTTCTGTGGCACTGAAATGCATACTTCAGAGCACAGATAAACCACAGTTTCAAATAACATTTATGCTTAATCTCTGACAAACCGCAGGTTTTCTATATATATACACACATAACTATAAATACATGCATATATAGTCACTATTGTTAAAATCAATACGACTGGAAAAAGAAATTATTTCATTCACCTATGATCAATACAAGTAGAGCACCTAGGACTCTAAAACTGGTAAAAGGGAAACCACACACAGTAACAATCTTTAACCTGCCACAACCTCCAAAGGAATTTGAATGAACATTTTGACAGAAGGAGCTGACAAACTGCTGAATCAACATTTATTTTGGGTTAAAATGCAGTATTCTCTGAACAGGGAAACTCCCTCTGTAATGCTACAAACTTACAAAGCTTCTTATCTCAAACATGCTTTCTTAGAAAAGCTGAATTTATTACTAACCATTGCATTGCCAAATGCAGACCTTCACAGGCCCCAGATGAGAACACTAGTTCCATTCAGGAAAAACACATGGGGGAAAGAAAAAAAACAACACTACTTAAAAATGTTATAGTTGGAAAAATTATTTCCTTCAGCTGAATGTTTTTCTCCTTTCTACACTAGTCTAAGAGACATGGTTTGAACAAATCAGTTGTTTATAAGTAATTCTCAACAACTGGAAAAGAGCCATTGTGCATTTTGACAACACTTTATTCATCTTCTCAGAAAATAAAACAAGTAACTTAAATCTAGCTTTCTAACACAGAAACAAAGAAATATCTACTTTGTACTAAAATAATAGTCATCTGACGTTACCTCATGGGCGGCTCATAAAAGAGTATACAATTGTTTAGACTCTTACAGAGATTCGTAAGATTCTTGAAACAAGCCTAGTAATTCACAGCTTGTGCTAAGACAGACCTGGTTTTGAACTGCATGGGGTTTTTGTATCTTTCAATAAGACAGGAGAAAAATCACCCCAAATACTTTAGTGCTTTAGATTAAAAATTATTTCAAGGTTAGTGATCATTAGGAAACAATCATGTTTGTATACGTTATTATGCTGTAGTGAATAAACTGTTTCCATTAACTTTACCTTATAGTTTTCTAAGATGTTAAGATTACAAAGCTTTTTAAATCTCTACACTGGCGACACTTTTCACCTAGAAAAGGAGTCCAAATTCTCCTCTCTTCACCTTCTCCATCTTCTTGCACTAGTGATAAAGGCCACTTTTCTTACCTGTGCATTTTAACTACACTGAACAGTGAAGGTTTTCCTCCACTTATACAGTTAGTAGAGGATCAGAAACACACCGTGCATTCAGCAGTCTAGCTGGGATGTCTCTCTTTGTATCTATTCCTGCAAAGTTAAGTTTTGCTAAAGTGAAAGATGGATCACATGTGTACTTCAACACTAGAAGGCAGCATGAATGGTGATGAAGTATTTAATTTCTAACCTGAGAAAGAGAAGGTTAGGAAAAAGAGCAAACAGCTACATAAAGGAATACAGTTACCCTTAACTAAGAAAGTTAAAACCAATATAAATTCCCCAAATTATCTCAAGAAGTTTCAAAGAACATGTAAATGCTATGCACTGTGGTGTCGCACCACTAGAAGCATGGTGGGACACAAAGAAGACATCTTCACAAATCACTCTACATGAAAACCTGTAGCAAAACTGTATATTAAGCCTTATAGCAATAAGAAACCACTGCACATAGTTCTTTCATTTTTATATTGCGTATGTCAACACTGCAATTCCGAATACAACTCAAATTCATGAGTTAGTGTTTTCCCACTGGTAATGCAATACATCTCTGCAGGACAATAGAGATGGGTACGTATTTCCAGTTACTTCAATTTATGTAAATACCAGAACAAAGTGAGGCCACAGGAATACAACTGACAACTGCTGAAGAACCTATTGTTAAGAGGCAAAGCTTTGCCTTTCTTGGTCATTTGATCTCATACCGGAAATCAGCGTAAATAGGGACAGGGTGGGAGGGGGATCTCTGAATAGGCTTGGCTGAAGTAAGTATTCAAGGGGATATTACTCAAGTCAGTACCAAGAGCTTGAGCTAGTTTCCAAAGCCTTTTGAATTCTCAAAGCTAAGCCCAGTGAATTCAGATGAAAGTTCCTTTTCTTCCACTTTTAAGGGAGAAATAACTTAAGCGAACTTTCTCCAAAACAGCCTCCCAAGTTTAGTAATGGGGGAACAAACCTAAAGCACTGCCAAGATACACAACTAAGCATTTATAATCCATAATGATTTATTCAAATATGAAGTACTGAACCAAAAAACACAGAGGTATTCCAATAATGCTGTTTCAAGTTATGTAATTTCATCTCTGGTACATAAAAATCCCAGTTCCTCCATTCTTGATGCCTAGCCCACACTTTGTACTCTGAGGAACAGGGGCACACGGCGTGCATACTAACGACACCAAGATTCAACTAAATCCGGCAAGAGGCACTGCTAGGCGAGGACACCACCTGGCCCCTGCCTCAGCTCTGAGATGATGTCAGAGTATTCAGCAGGGCAATAGGGAAAAAAGAAAAGTCCCTGCTGTATTTCAAACACACACAAAGGGCCATGTATATTACCACAAAAAATCAGGAAACCACTCCATCTCATCAGCAAATAAGATTCTGCAGCCCTCTGAGCCTTACTGCATTTAGGCAGGTGGAGGAAGAAGCATTTGCCCCCTTTAGATTTGCTGACAATTACTCCATCTCTGTCCCACCTCTGTCACTGTCCCTACAGCCTGTGCAGTATTCCCAGGGGTATCACCAAGCCTAATGGTCACCACTGTGAGCTGATCCACCAGGGCATGTCAAGTTAGCAACTGCTAAGCCAGTTCCAAATTCTTCTGTTTTCTTTATTAAAAAAAAATAAAAATAATAATTATTGTCCCCTGTTCCTAGCTCCCCTATTTTTCCCCTACAAAATAAACAATCCAGAAATGCACTTTAAAATAAATAATAACAGCGTTGCAGAGCAAGCTTACCCAAGCAGGGGACTAAAAAGTCTGGACAGCAGAGAAACACTGACTGAGTAGAAGATATATGCTTACATTGAGTAAAAAGGGACCCTTGATTTTCCCCACAGCGAAGACACAGGATTGCTGGATCAACCTACACATTCTCTGACGCTGAATAAAGGCTGAGCTCGCATTGCAGAGTTTCATCAATGGAAACATGAAAGTTATTCTTAAATTAATGAACTAGATGTGCCCAAAAAGCATTCCTGGGCAAAAAGCAAGCTGGGACAGTATAGCCCACATCTGTACTAATAAACCATCCTGGTCTTCAAAACAGGGTGTGTGCATAAAAACCATCTCCTGGGAGTGGTGGCTGAACTGGACTAGGGACTGAGCTGTCCCTGGAAACTGTTTGAGGAGGGGGCTAACTATAATTCCCCAAAATCGTACTAGTAAACATGATCACCATAGATGATCTTCTTTCAGGCCTGGTAACATTCTTAGGCCCATCTGAATTTAATACAGGTATAACCTTTCTTTTAAAATCCAACTTCGGTACAGTTTAAGCAAAAGCCACTAAAGTTTGGGAAGAAGCTGCATTGAATCGTAGTTATTACAAAACAAAGGCCATTTTTTTTTCAAAACTAGTTAGTCATTTTAGCATCTACCCTAATTTGTGGAAAATAGGAGCTAAGCATGCTTAACAAAAATAACTACAGTGTAGGTTAAAGTAGTTACTAAACTTCAAAATTATCTGTTATTTTTGAAAGTTTTGAGAGTCTTACACCGAAATGTATAAAAAGCTTGATCTATTTTAAAACATATATCCATGTGGTACTTCTATCAAACTGTTCTTATTATTTAGCTTTATTTGCAAAATAGATGGTAGGAGGAAATGAAAAAAAAAAAAATCAAGAAATGAGGTTTGGATTATGTAAACCCTGGAGGGCTCAGTTAATAAGCTTTTATAGTGTCTACAATTACTTTGTCTATTTCCAAAGTTAGCTATCAGCAAAATTTACACGCAAGCTATTTGATTAATTCATTTGTTATAAAAATTACTAGTTGGATCACTTTAACTACCAGCTTCAAATCTCTGAAGATTCAGCTTATTTTTCTAAGGGAGTAAATGAATTGCTCCACTTTTCAGAGAAGTAATTACAAAACCATAAGTTTTCTTTTCCAATTTAAGCATATATTAAAACTTAAATTGATAATAAAGTCCATTTCAACCTCACACGTTTTGTGGGCTTTTATTGCAGTTTTGTTCTTTTTTCCACCCTGCAAGGACTCTTATCAAAGATCTACTTTAACTCCTGCAGCAGAGTGCTTATTGGCAAGATTATAGGGAAATACCAAGTGAAACAAAGGATTTCAACCTTTCCAAGGAAATAAATGAAAAAAAGATGTATTAGGAGGAACAATAAAATGCTCTACAGATTCAGAACTGGAAGGAGACAGTATGCGGGTTCCCCAGTGCCTGATTATTGGGCTGTGTTTTACATCCCACTTTTCCTCTGGGCTGCTGGAGCCTGTCCCAGGAGGACTGTGCTCAGCTGATTCCTAAATGTGAGCCTGCTATTGTAGACTGCAGTGAAAACCCTATATCCAAAACAGCATGAATTAAGCACGAACACTTTATATAGTACATGAAATATACTTTTGCAATCTTTCAATCTTCAATTCATCTTATCATATCAAAGCACCATGGGCACTGGCATCTTCAAGACATCTACTGTGAACAGCATCTCTGGAAGTGCAAGTTTGCAATCCTAGATTAACATACAGGAATCATCCAGGCAAAATGATTTGTTTACTGTTGGTGATAAATATCAACAACAGGAAGTACAAAACTATAAAGACATTAAAATATTTGTATCCTGCCTATTTATAAATAAATGTATGTTTACATTATGCTTTCCACATAGATGGAATGAAGTATGCATTTTTCTGTGAGTACTGCCAATTCATTCTGAGGAAAATCCCCAGCTAGTAATCTAATTTCCAGCAAGCACGCAGCAGGCTTGTGTTGCTCACCTTGAAGACCAATATCCAAGCATGCAGCGAAGGAAATTGCTCATGTAGGGGAATTTCATGCATCCCTCATTTATACAGTTATTTACACTACAAAATTTACTCAAGTATCTACATCCTTATGCCTGATAAGGGTACAGACAAGCTAAAATATGATTTGACAATATTAAGAAATGTACACTACACAGTGTTGAAAGGCTGTAAAACATTTTTTATGAGAATTAATGTTTCAGGCATTTAATCTACATCTTGGGTTGCAATTTAGGTACGTGGGAATTAAGAGCTGAGGACTTATCTGATTATCATACACACTCTACTGCACCACGAGAGATGAAGCACAACAGCACTCGTGTGGGACTCCCTCCAGTCCCGAGTGAAAAGTTTTTGGGTTTTTTGCCTCTCATCTCTCTTTGGTGGCGTGGTGGGGGAAAACAAATTAAGCTGTTCTAAAGAATGGAAAACAACTGGAAAACAATATGTAACACTGAATGGTAAATTTGGTTGCTAAGGATTTTGTTGGGTTTTTTTTGTTGTTTTGTTGTTTGTTTGGGGTTTTTTTTGTGCTGAGCACTCTCACTCCACTGCACAAGTAGTAAGCTTCCATCTCTGGAAGATAGTCGTCTCACACACAAAACCTGAACTTTACAGTTTCATCCAGCTTTTCTTTCTTTGTTCTATGCTGAGTGACAATACAGATATTAAGGTTAGCACAAGCATGTTACTGCAGGCGTCACCGCGTCTCTTGTAGTCTGCTGGACATTAACAACCCAGCAGATGGTCATTACTCCAAATTCCCCACCCTCCATCATCATTAATTCAGAAGCAAACTCATTTCAATGAGCTAGCCCCAATTCATAAAGAACTCATTGTCCTGGCCAAATTAATAGCTTTTAGATCTTGCATTACCAGATGTGCTTCAGAGAGACAATAACATTTTAAATTATAATGTGCTATTTAAAGTGCACTTCAATGTCATTTCTCATAAATATTGGTGTATGAGACAAACTTTAAAACTGTAAATCTGTTCCCAAAATAAACACAGAAAACTATACTTTTGGTTTATATTCTAGACAGATTTGGCACAAGCATCCTCAATTATCCTGCAACCCACTTGATCAAAAGCTCTCTACTTTGAGACTAAAAGTGGCACATAGTCTTTTGAAAGGCTTCACTTCACCCTGAAGATTAATAAACCCTCAACACTGGTGCATCCAATAGAGAGACAGGCAGTTATGGTGCCTATTACATAAACAACACAATTTAAACTAATAATAATAGTAATAGGACAAATGAAATTTAAGAATTTGGAGTAGGTCTTAATTTCATAAGTCATCAGTAAACTTTACTACATGTTAAATGGGGAACAAAATGGACCAGAGGGAATAATTTCTCATGACCTGGATCACATTGTCTGACATTTGTCAGACTGTTTGCATTAAAACAATGGAAGAATCTTTTCCACAGGAATAATATGTAAAAATGAACATCAGTAAACTAGTAGCAACTAGCAAGATCTATTTCCAAATTATGGAAAAATGAAAAGTAAAATGTTAAAAATATCCATGTTTGTGAGGAAGAGGTAGAGATCACTGAAGGAGTGTAAACCAAATAAAAACAATAGTTAAAAAAACAGAGACAGAACTTTCAAGAGAGACAGTATACACTTCATTTTTAAATTATATCATTATTTTTCCGTAGAACTGATGCATATTTTCTTACAGTCCTGCATCTCAAAAACTTCTCTTGCTGATAGCTTTGTTGAAAATGGTTTGTGTGAAATGCTGTTTTCAATATATTGCTATTTTCCAACAAAATACTTTTGGCTGAAAAACTCCTAACTGGCTTGACTTTTAAAATCATTTTTCCAGTGTAACATGTCATAAAGTTCAGTGTATTTTCCTTACTTAAAAGGCTACATTGTGTATTTTAGAAGATGTCCACTCACTCTCATACTAGCATAAAACAAGGATTGTTAGTGTTTAAATCTGTATATATGTATTTTTCCCAAGTTATCTGTTTCCATGTGGAATAAACAAATACAAGAGTTATGATTTCAGTGTCTTTTCTACCTTGAAAACAAGATTAGAAGCTACATCTCCAATAATCTTTAACCTCCATTTGATCACAAAAGACTGTGATGCCCCAAATACAAAATACACAACTACCTTTACTAAGTAACTTTACACATCTAAATTGTGTGGCAAACAAATATAATCCAGGCTGGATGTATCCTTGAAGTATAGTTTACAGCCATAGCTGAAGGAAAGAAGTTAAGGTTGAATTATCTGTGTGGGTGACAAACACACCATTGGGAGGTGACTAAGGAAGTGAAAGAAAATGATTAATATTTTCTTTAGAAAGGGGAAAAAAAAAAAAGGAAAAATCATAGTTGTGTCTCCTATCAAATTCCACACTTGTGCAATTTTAAATTACAACAGAAACTCATGAGTCAAGAACAATACAGCATTTGATGTACTATACTTATGCAACAGAAGCTAAGTATGCAAAGTGGGGTGCTTTTTTCATGTATTAAGTACTTTTTCAAATTCCTACATAACGTAACTAACAAAAATATTTACTTTTACGAAGGGTCAAGTGGACAGAACATAATTCTCCCAGAAGGAAACCAGATGTTTAGTATCTTCAAAGTAATGTCTGTGCTGATAAAAGCAGTAGAGAATCTTTCTTTTAGAGGTTGAAGTTCTTGCTGAATATTTTTTTCTTTTTACTGAACAGCTATGTATCATGCTTCAATGACTATCTGCCTCAAGAGAACAAGTATTTTCACAGTTTACAGGATTTTGGTTTTTTGTGTAGTCACCAATACTCAAAGGACTGTCTTCGAAAATTTTGTAAAACAATCTATAGTTCTGCTGTAAGTCACATACTGCATATTCAGCTCAGGATGAAATAAGTCATATCTGTTCCCAAAGACAGAATTCCATAATAAAAACATTTTAGCAAATTTCTATATAGCAATTTGAATACATTAAGTCAAACAAATCTTCAAGTGTCACTCACAAGTTATGCAAGAGTAGTACAAGTAAATGAGTAGCACAAGTAGTACAAGTACATTGATACAAGTATCAATGTCGTGTCTAGAATTGCAAAAACCTCCAATTAACAATTTACTGTCTTTCTTAAAACTTACTATAATTCATTAAGAGATATATAAAACAGAATTTACAAAAACTTAAAGGTATTTCAACTTATTCTGTGGGGTTTTCCTGTATTACTTGGCTGGTGCCATGACTAATATTTAGCTACAACATAATGCTTGCCAACAGATGCAAGATAAGTCTGAAACCCTATGGGGATAGAGTAAATGTTTAAAAGGCTTTGGAGGCATGAACACGGTCTCTACATATCTCACTCAGAAAGCAAAAGGATTATTTAGTTGCTTAAATTACCCTTAGACAAGCCCACCAAAGAAACAGACAGACAGAAAAAACAGCTTTACCACTAGAAAGAAGGGAGAAAAACCTACCAAATTTAAAATTGTTTTTGCATTTTCTGAAGTTTGATTTGATCAGGGAAAGGCAGCAATGACAGAAGTTTAACCTTATCTATGCTGGATAATTACATAGTTGATCACTCCACTTTGTCTGCAAATTTGGAGTGCAGGTGGAAATCAGATCAAATAAAGGGTCACAGTTTTGACACCCATTTTGCCAGCACCATAAGGGCATATGTATCATTAGGGCATTAATTGCTGCATGATTCATTTATAGTATCATGAATTTTGTATTCATGTATGTTGATGTTCACCAACAGCACAGAATATTCTCTTTTCCCATTTCTACTGGCATGTCCATCTGTTACTTGACAATCCTGTTTAGCTTAAGGAAGGCTATAAACTTACAGCTAAACAGCATCTTATGGATACAAAGTTGTACATCTCAACACATTCTTTGTTAAGTACTGGGGATCCTTTCTTAAGGGGGCAGGGACAGAGCAGCTCTTGGGATAGCAAATGACAAGAAAGAGGGTAGCACTACCCAGTGTGCTAACTTTAGTTAACCAACTTCATCCAAGCTCAACATAAGCACTACAAGTGCAAAACTACTTAGTCTGTGCAAAAACAGAGTACTGGCACCCTTCTTACAAGAAATGCTGCAGTTAAACACAATAAAAGCAAAAGGAAGGAAGGACAACAAAGTAAGTGGTAAGGGTTCTCTCTTTCAATTAATGTGGTTTTTTTTTTTAATTAATTCAGAGCTCTTTCAATTAATGGTTTAAGAACCTTGTGTGGCAAGAGAGAACAAAAAGGTTTCCTTAGGCACACTCATGGTTTGCACAGAACACATCCCACTTTCACTCACTTCTTCATCATAAAGGTGTCAGGAAAAAAAAAAAAAAAGTGGAAAAATTGTGGCTAGTGTACTGCTGAGGACAGGCTGTGATATACTCTATTACCATACCATACCAACTTCACCCAGCTGGTTTACTGGCCTCTCTCAACCATTTCACTAGTCATCTGTCTTCCCCACCTTCAAATCCCCTTCTTCTCTCAGGCCAGACCCCTTCCTATATTCATCATTCATCTGTCCCCAAAACTTCCCTCTCTACTGTCTGTAAAGCCAGGTAAGGAGCCTCTCCTGGCTCTGTCCCCAGTCCCTCTCCAGCAGGGCAAGAGCACATCAAAAACCTCCACAGTGAGTTCTAGGAAGACAGGACCCATTACCTACATCATGCAACCAAAACACACTACAGCCCTGAATTTTTTTGTAAGATTTTTTTTTTTTTAAAGTACACTTATTTAGAAAATATAAACAAGTCATTTGGTTTTAGCATGTGATTTGTTTTTCTGTTCTGGCTACACCTGTGACAAAGAAACAATACTGTTACATGTCACCCATACCCCCTCTATCAACTAGTCCTGAGCAGGAAAAAAAATGTAGTCTTCAAGACAGTTTCACTGCTGTACAGGATGCTCACCAGAAAACAACAGATGTGCTATAATCACTACAGCCCATTCATTTCCTTTCTGTCAGAAAGAAAGCAGCAGTCATCAATTAAGAACCCCTATCTACTGGACACAAAAGGAAGTATACACTTTTCCTTGGTCATTTGACCATAACAATAGGAGATGGCAGTGGGAAAGGACTGACCACTCTGAGCAAGCATGAGGGGGAAGACAAGGGTGAGTGAGCTTATCTTTATTTAAAAAAAAAAAAAAAAGACCATTTTTATTTAACACCTTAATACACAAGCATTTACAAAATAAATCACTTTGTCTATATATTATACAAAATACTAATTATATTACTCCTGAATTTGTCCAGACAATTCCTTTAATCTTTTTCACAGCAGAAAATCCCAAAAATGTGATCTGACAAGAGAATTAAGCAGCATCAGGAAAAGCTGTTTTATTAATTAACAAAGCCTTTTAAAAAATAGTTACCATGATTTTTATAAAACTGCTAGTCTAAATGTACTAAGTGTTTAGACTTTCAGTACGTCACTGGCATAAATTACCTGGATTAATTTTAAGAAGTCTAGTCAGATCTGTGGCTCCTTCTGTTAAAGATTACATTCACTGGTCAGCTTCATCATTCTGAAATGGAATGACAGCTTCCATAGAATTGTCAACAACAGAAAACTCTAGAGATGCACTTTGTATTATGTCTGTTTCAGTCTGACTACAATCAGCCACAAAGGCTTTGGGAGAAACTTATTAAAAATTGGTAGCCTTAATTAAAGTATTAGGCCCTAATCTAGCATGCTAAATTGAACTCTGAATATTCCCATGGATACTAATGCAACTGCTTTAAAAATCTGGTAGGTGCTTCCTACAATAGGAAAGCTTCTACAGGCCTTAACATCACAACTGAACCCCTATTTTTGCCCTGTACCTCTGCTCCATTGTATACCAAAAATAGAACCGACTTACAGAAAAGCTCACACGTGGGCATGCATCATTCCTCTCCACCCCCACACAGATTTGCAAGCCCTCATACCATTAAAGACACGGCCTAAACAAAGCAGTCAGTGATGCACAGATGCTCGAGGAATTTTTTTGTGTGTAGTGACTTTTAGCATAAACACACTGCGTATTCAAACTCATCCCAAATTGTTAAAGTATACTGATGTTATGTTTCCTTCTCTGCTACAACAGATGTCATGATTTTAAGAGCTGCTGAAGCCCATTTTCATCCTTTCCAAAGATTAGCATCTTCCACATGCCAACTTAATGAAATAATTAAAAGCAGACGATATTGTTACAGAAATCAAATGGATAATAGCAAAATATAAATAAATTTTATAAAATGTCTTCCCCACTACCCCTAAGAGTTTTTCAGAATGAAAATATTCTTAAAACCTCCAGATTTAATTCTGGCACATGAAGCGGATTTGGGAAAATTACTGGTGGTTTTTTGATACAGATTTAACATTTGTCCCTCAAAGCTGTATCTGTCCAAACCATTAAGCTTTCCTTCTTACAGAACACCATTCCTCATATTTTAGGCTTCTTCCTTTTTCCTTATGAAATTCCTTACTAAATGCACTTCATCTAGTCGTTGAATGCCTTATCCGTTTGGTCGATCCATTCCCACACAGTCCAGTTTTGTTGATACAACAATTTTCTGAAGCACTTCACAATAAATGCTTTTCTGCCATGGATCCCAGAGAACCCTACAAAATCCTCTGCCTCTTAGGACACATACACAAGCCATGTTATCTCAGCTTTTAGAAAAGAGGTTATTCGAGTCTGATGGTCTGGTTTAGTTTTTCTGTTCATAATGAAAACACATTAAAAATCACTGCAACTCAAAACCAAGCCCAGGCAGCACATTTGAAATTAAACGGAAATCAGGGGTGGGGGGAGAATTTATGCAAGTAATTAACTTTCTAAGATCACTAAGCAAAATTTCAAGCTAAATAAATAAATAAAGTTATTTGCTGTGTGGAACCTGGGAATGTATAGCCCCTCTACGTTTGTGGGCAAAAAAAATATGTTAGTGATTAACTAATCAGCAAATAACACAGACAACTAGTGTACTGAATTTAGGTCACACCAAATACTTTTCTCTAATGTATGTTAAAACATGCAACCGTATTCAAATCTTGCTATTTTTAGAAAATACTGAATAAAAATTTCTGGTCTTTCCTCTCTCAGGCTCTGCAAAATGTTTTCCTACTTACAGAGACTGTTCTTACTTTCCTTTGGGTCCAAGGGAGATCACACTAATGTTTGTCAGATGTAAGCTTCAACTGAATGCTATGCAATGCTGCTCATGCCTGTCTATTAAAGCTATGCAGTCTCAAAGCATTGGATCCAACATAAAGTTGCTATTCTCCCAAAATTTTATAAACATTTGAACATAAGAGGATCATCAATACATAGTACAAAATTGTATCACAAGCCTCACTATCATTAGGGTCAAATAATAAATATTGTTAATAAAGCGTGTTAGTATTCCCCTCTGTAGGTCACAGAAGCCAGAGTGGCAATTAAATATAATTTTTAAAAAATATTTAAAACCAATATATGCTACACTAGTTTCAGCATTGGCATTGAAAGGCATGAAGTAGGTTATTTATGAGTCATCAAGTTTTTCCAAATAGCAGTGTCTGTGCTGTCGCCCACCAAGCCCATCACCGAATGTCCACTTTCTTCAGAGAGAAGAAAAGACTCCTTTGGTTTGGCACCAAGACTGAGGAGGAAAGGAGGGAGAAAGGGACCTTGCCAAGCCCTCTTATTATTTAATATTTTCTGTAGAGTCTCCTGCCAGCCGTACCATGAACGTTTCTGGAATGTCAATTTGTTTCAGATAATCAAATGGATGACATCTTTTATTACAATCAAGTTACATTTCCATGGCATCTAAATCTGCTTTTCCTATGCTCTCACGTTCCCCAGGTCCTCCAAGAGTTTCAGGTAGTGAGAGTACATAGACAAAATTAAACCCCTAAAAAAATAAACTATGAAAGATTAGTTTATTCTCCAAATGACATACAGTAACATACAAAATCTCAGGACAACACAGAAGTCCCAGATCTCTCCAGCCCCAAGGAGAGGCCACTGTTCCTCCATGAAGGTGGCACTTGTACCTCCAAAAGGATGGAATCAAGCAAGCAAACTTCAATTACAGAAATTTAGCAAAACTTCAGCTACAAAAACAGGTGCTAAAACTGAAGACTTAACCTCCCCTAACCGCTTAGGTGCCCCCAAATTTTAACTTAATTAGCACAAAACTCCACATGAAGAAAACCCACCATCAGGTCTACATATTACATTGACCTATTGTGGATTTGAATACTAAGCAGTCTCATGGTTAACTTGAGGTATGTTCACTGAACACCCACAGTAATCTCCTCAGCCCAGGCACAACAAACATCATCTCTTGTTTAAAAAAAAAAAATTAAAAAATTACCTTGTAGAGCACTCACTACATAAATCACTGTTAGACTAGGCAAAGCGGAGTCACTTTTCCTTTCCTTTACCGGATCTCTGGCAATCTGCAGAAAGGAGCATAGAAATTATGAAATTAGAGAAAGGATAAAAGGGAGCACAACCGTGCAGGTCAGCGGGGGCCACGTTCACCCCAGTTTATACCTTTTAAGCCATGCTCACTGTACTACCTGCCTATTCTGCCTTAAACAGCAGCTGAATAAAACATAGCACAGGCTGAATCTGGTTCAGATAGGCTAAAAGGTCAGATTTTGAATAGGAATTAGACACTAATGTGATTCTGAAAATCCCATTAAGAGTCTTACCACCTCTGCAAATGCCTACCTACATATCTTTAAAAATCTACATCAGACAGTTGGTCTATGTTCCCAAGCTCTAAACCCCAAAAGCTTCAGGCCATGCTCCTTCTGGAAATTGTTAGTAGTGATTTTAAACTTAATTATCTTTAGTGTCTGGAAACATCACTTTCCTGGTGAGCAACCACTGTTAAAGCGAACCAGAGTCATGGATCACTTTCTGAGATCCCTCTGGTACCTGCATCTGATATTTTCACAAGGTCAACAAAGTATGATAAATACCGAAATGAAAATATTGTTTCTTCTACCACTTCACAAAAAACAGCTATTTTGATACAATTGTGGTACAGCTTTTTCTGGCAAAATTTATTAATCTACCTTGAAGCCTAAAAAAATGGGGGATTCTTTATTTAATGAGGGAAAGAACTCAAATCCTTTGCTAAACTTGTAACCCTTCCCAACTTCAGAACTTCTGACTGGAATGTCAACCAGGAACTGACTAAACAAGAATATATATTTTATCATTTTCATTTCTCTAAAGCCGTTGCTTTACATTTGCATGTTCTAAGATTAATTTACCTCTCCTTCTCAGCTATTTCTGTGCTATGGACCCAACCAAAGGTGACAGTGAAGAATCCACAGAAACCAAACATTAAATGTTCTTGCTCTGAACTTTCAAGAAGCTATTGAACCTAAGACTGGATTACTTTTTTTATATATATATTACCATAAGGCCTGTTTATATACTTGGAGTGGAAACAGTGCACATTCAGCTGCAATTGATTTCCTGTATGGCCAAATACCTCAGGCATTCAGCTGGCTGGGAACACTGCAGAGGCCTCTTACCATCACCAGTTTTTTTTGAGACCAGGGAGCTCTGTCCCATGCTTGTTCTTATGCCAGAATAAATAGAATCCTTGCTGAGCATCCAAGTTAATTTGGTCTAGGGGAATCAAATAATAAACAGGCCAAATTTTATGTTTCAAAAATCCATTTAAAAAAATATTGTTCTACTTTCAAGTTCAACAGCAATACAATCAATTCTATCTTGCTAATGTGGCATAATGTTCATCTACAGATGTTTTTTAAATACAAAAACTACTCCAGCTGAGAGATGGTTTGGGCTTCTTTTAGAGGAAGTATCAATACATTTTCCCTCATCCAGCTGCTATATTCACAGACATAATTCAACTCTACAAGGCAATTTAACAGATTAAAAGAGTATGTTTTTCCCCTTTTGGTATCACTGAGTGACAGCTATAATAACAATTTCATTTAGTGCATTTAGGATTTTTCTCTTCGTAACTGAATACATAGAATAACCTCCACTAACATTTCTAAGAATCTGGAGAAAGAAATACGTGACTAGTCTTGCCAGGTTCCTGCGATTAAACTGTAACAGTTGTAACATTAAATGCCCAACCACCTGACTATACGTCAGATTGCAAATTAAGTGAAACAAAAACAGAAAGTGAGCTGTAATTACCATCCTACTTTCCATTTAGTCCATGCAAGTTTCCTTAGTCTCAAGTCCTCCAGAGGCAAAGGACTCCACTTCAGCTGCTAGGAAAGTTGTTTATTCAAGAACCTTAGAAATAAGACAGGCTGGCAACACAACCACATCCACTTAAATATACACGCATATGTGTATGTATATATATGCATATATATATATATACACACACAAGTGTATATACACACGTGTATATATATGCGTATATATATATATACACACAAATAAAGAGTGTGTGTGTATATATATATTTATATATTTATATATATTTAAATCAGGAAATTAGACAATCCTGAAGAAGCCTAAACTTTTTATAGAGGCACTCTTGTTTCAGAGTAAAATTATTGGCCTAAAGCTGAGAGATACTCTCTAACTCCCAGAGCACCCAATAGCTGTTCAAAGCCTTGGGATCAAAGACTTCTAACAGGATCCTACAGTCACAGCCAAATCAACTAAAACACAGGCTATTGGATGCTACAGAGTGTTCTTCTATCAACCTTAATTTTTTCAAGAAAGTGTTCTACAGATCTTGCCATTATCATACTATATAACTGAACAAATCTATAAGAAAAATGAATTTTTCATCCTGTGGGTTTTTTTACCAGTTCAGCTGAATAGATGCTTTATTTCTCAAACATCAATGTAAGAATATTACACACTTTTGCACCAGTAACACAGTCACACGCATATCCACTTAAATTGATGAACCAACATACTGTCTCTCATCCTACAACTTCTATTTCATCTTTTTAAAATTTGCATGTTTTAAAATAGCCTAAGTTATTCTAGAAATATATCACAATTATTAATAACAAAGCTTGGCATTCTTAATCACTTCTAGAAAACATGTAAGAGTAAAGGATCAGTCAAGTAGCAGTTTAAGAAGCAAAAACCCCAAAGAATCCTACATTCAGTTATTTAAGTTGACTTGAACCATAACGACTGGCTAGCATATTCTGGCATCTGGAGATTTCACTGTAATGTTAAATGAAAAGCCAGGAAACTTCAAAACTATCTTTCAAAATTCAGTAAAATCAAGGTTCTTTTTCTGGCTATGCTCTGCACAGGAGGCAACCAAAACAATTTTCAGTAAGAGGATGGGTGTTTTATCTTATTCTCTCAGGAGTCTTTGAGATCATCTTCACTTCAATTTCCTAAAAAGTGTTGGTGACACAATTCCTCCATGATATACACCAATGGTCCCAGACTGAGATGTTTAGTGAAAGGCTAAAATTATCAGTTTAGTCTAAAACTTTGGAAATCTGTTTTTAAGAATTTCACTATCCTTATTCTGCTAGGGGAAAGGACCAAAATAAGCACAAGCCACTCAACTATGCATAATTGTGTTCCACACACTTACAGGTGGGAATCTGCTTAAATTATGAGTATCAAGACATACATTCCACTCATTGAAGCTTGAATAGCTGCATGATGGACACAGCCAGGGTGGGCAGATGAATCTGTCTGGTATGTATGGAAGCACTGTCCTCTGGAGATTAAAGAGCCTAGAAAGCATGAAATCTTCAGTGATAAAGGCTGATGATCAGCTTTTCCTCCGATGACAGAAAACCAGATAGTTGTGGTTTTGACCTTCTAAAATTCTTTCTTGAAAAGCTGAAGCAACTTCTATCCTACCCAAACAGCATACAGTGGCATGTGGAAAAGATCCCTTCTCCTCTCTACCCTACCTGTGCATATCATATGTTCCATCACATCAAAGCTTCACCAAGAAAGGGCAGAAGAAAAATGCTTATTCTGCTTTGTCTTAACCTTGTGGGAATCTGAGTCAGTGCCCATGCTGCACTTTGGATGAACAAACTCTTTGGAGAGGCCTAAGGGATGCAAGAACCAAATACACTGGGTGCATTTAACAACAGAGTTGGTTCATTGACAGGACCTTCTGCTGCAGGTCCTGCAGGAAGAACCTCTTCAATGTGGCTTCTTTGGATTTGCATGGTCTGTGGGAACAGCAGGATGACTTAGCTGTGAGACTGAAGAACTCAAGGGATGTTATCGTCATGAACAGCCATGACCGAGGAAGCACGCCTTTGTTGGTAACAGGCCATGCTACTAGAAGAGAGTGACACTGCAGATAAAGTGGCACAGTGCAAGCTTCAGTAACACAGACCAACAGGCTGAGTCACTATGCAGGAGATCAACTCCAAACTCTGCTCAGCACAGCTCATGCTATGCCAAACCACTCTAACCTTCACACAAAAAGAAAGATGGTCTTTTCTTGGTGCTCTATTCTGCGTTTCTGCACTGTCAGACTTTATGAAAGAGGAAAGTGATTGCTGAAGGGAAAGCCTGCAGAAAGCCTGGTCCTTTTCAGCTGAAAAATTTGCCTAGCATTGGTGTTCCTAGAGTACAGATATCCCTGATACTAGGTACTAGTTTAGGAACAGTGTAATCTAAAGCAATGGAGGAACAGAAGCATGCTAAGATACCGCCCTATAAATCAGAAAGAAATATTGGAGATTCAACGGTTATTGATGCCCTCAGGAATTTCACTTAACAGATCACAAAATTCTACAGCGGCTTACCAAAAAGCCTACACTCTGTCTGATACTTGGGTGCTGCAGGTAGATGCTCAGAAGAGAAGTTAATGGCTTTCCCCTCGGAAAAACTCACAAGGTTAAATGAGTTCAAGCTCAGGAGAAAGAGATACTGGAGATGATACCCTCCTGCAACAAGACAAAAAAGACTTCACAGCATAACCAACCTGATACAACAAGAATTGTATAAGGCTACATCCAGTGAGGAATGTGGCAAGTGGGCCTGTCTGCTTGCAGGACAGAGACAGCAAGCTCCTCAAGGCAGTGGAAGAACAAAACGACCAAGATAGACCTAGTCAGAGATACATGACTTCAGACTCATCTGAAGAGATGACAGAGACTAACAATTATTAGAGAAGACTGGTGGAAGGGAGAGATTATAAACTTTATATGCTTGTAGAGTATGAGGGAAAGCAAGCTGTGTCTCCAAATCCAGTAATGATTCATTGTTAAGTACATCTTTGTCTACCATTCAAGTAGTCTAAGACTGCTGATTCTTCAGAGAAATTAGTGTTTCTGCAACAGGCTGAAGTCTATGATGACATCACTCAGACACTAAGGTATGACAGCTCTCTGAGTAACTACACCAGGTATGTTATCAGGATAATGAGAAGGAATTAGAAAGTAAACAGTGACAAAGCTTCACAAACACTTGACTGAAGCATACTAATCTCGGCAACACCAAACCTGCCTGCAGACTAAATGATGTTTCTGCTGATACTTAGTTGCAGTTTAAAGAGAGAGTGAAAAGCTTTGTGCATACTGAACTGATAAAGATTACAGACTTACATAAGTCATTCTTCATTTCACCCACCTATTTTCAACATTTTTTACACACAAGGAACTACAATTTTACCTTCATATGAGGTATCAAGGATGCAAAGCATGATGTTACTTTAGACTGAAGTACCACAGATCAGTGGCAGCAGCAGAAAGCAAGTAGTTCTACCACTGTATTTCTGAAGCACATTGGGACCTCAACTATGAGCCCAGACTCACTGGGTTAGGCAACACAAATACAAAATAAAAAAAAAGAAAAAAAAAAAAGGAAAAAAAAAAGAAAAACAGCAAGTTGATACTGGTATGTAGAAATCCCAACAAAGCTGCAGCAGACACTGTATCTAATCTTAGGGAACATGCAGGGCAGTAAACACTGGTAAATACTTTATCAAAGAAGAGTTTACAGGAGATTAGTGAGGGAAACTTCTCTCTGTTTACAGATAACTCCACCTAACACAAGCAGAAGCATGGGAAAAAGTACAAGTGCTAGAGCCTATGCACTAAATCTAGGCGAAAGACTACTGATGTGGGCAGAAACTGACCTTGAAGCCCACACCCAGATGACAATGCTGAAAGATGTCAACCCTGACCATGAAAGGAAGTTAGCTGTTACGCTGTCCCTGACAGTGCTCCTTAGGGCAATCCAAACAGCCTTCTCTTTCCGGAGCTAGGTATCAGGGTTTTATCTACAACAGCTCTGAGTAAGCAACTGTTCCTGTGACACCCTTTTTACCTCTGCTCAGTACTTCCAGTGAGAGGATGCATGCATCCATTAGCAGAAAACATTAGCTGCACCATACTAATGCCTGGGGCGTGATCCTGAAGTGTCTGAATGGATATGAATGTTCAAATATTTCAGTGTTAACATTCATTAAGTTAGGTTTTAAAACATCTGGGCAGGGCTCACATGCAAGTTTCTACAGAATGCATGCTTATGGGGAGAGGCTTGGCACCACTTGTAGTCTGAAGCTCAATACAGTGCAGGCAAGAAAGGCTTACAGCATTCAAAGATAATTAGCACAGCTTCAGTCACAAGTTTGCATGGGAAACAGCTGCCAGCCCAAGCTATACCTGTTCACTACACTTATGAAATACCCATGCAACTTCCACTAGCAAAACCACCCATGGTCCCATGGAGGACTAGGAAGTGGGACTAGTGGAGCTCATGCCAAGGAAGGAAGGAAGAAAGCATGCATCAAGTCTCCCTTCTAGATAAATTTTTAAACTGACATCTTGCTTTGCGTTTTCACAACAATGCACTGCATCATGATTAGCAAGAACACAGGCAGTGACCAACCCCCATATTCAGGTCCTTCAGAAGGTGCCTCAATCAGCAGCAGCTGCCAGTGGTTTTAAGCAGCTTGCAACTTTGCTTGGACAGCTGCATCTTTTAGGCCTCCTTGATAAGTATGAGTAGCTTTTCCCTCCATTTCCTTCCCAAGTCCACCCTGACCAGGCCCCTTTCTTTTCCTGCACTTGTAATCAAATTTGCAGTTAGACCTATTTTAGGCCACATTCATATAAACTCAACTTCTGGTGAATCAGAGTAGACAGACCTATTCAATACAACAACCATAGCTAAAAAAAAAAGACTTATATCCTTAAAGTGGCTTGAGAAACTACAAGATCGTTTGTCACAAACACAGTCCATTGGAAACTGAATTAACATAAACAGGCTTTGCTGATACTTTATTATTTAATCAGTTCACATTTATCTCTTGTATTCCTAACCACACACATAAAATGCTCTCATACTTCCAATCTTCATTGTTGACACTGCACTGGTAATGTGTTTAAGATTGACTTTACCTCTTCACTCTGTCTGCTCCTGTCCCCTCCTCTGTTTTGTTTCCACCCACTCACTGATGTGTGTTGTTCTTCTAAAGCCCCAAGTCTTGGAGCCATGATACCTCACAGGAATCTCCGGTCTGCTTTCAAAAATGGAGTTTCTGTGCATTACAGTTACAACAAAAGCACCAGAAAATATGAATTTAATATGCTTAAAAACCAAAAGTAACTGAAAAAAATCTTACAAGATTAATGGTTAATAAACCAAACACATAAGTTTTGGAAGTCTGAGCCATAATTGGGGTGGGGAGGACACTGTTTGCAATTGGTGATGCAGCACAACTCTTTAGGTGGTTTTGGTAAGCCTCCCAGAATGAGAGGCTTATTCAACTGTTAAATAAGCAGCTATTAGATGCTTTCAAAAGCATCTTCAAAACAGGGAGGAGGAGGTAGATCTATAGATTCCATGTCTTCTGCATTCTCAGTTTACGAGAACAATGCTTTCTTTCCACTTTTCTCCCCATTGCCAGTCCTACAAACTAAAACTCTTTCTGTGTAACCACAGTAATGCAGGTTCTCAAAACCAACCATTCAGCAGCAGCTCTGCAAGTCTTGCTGCCACTCCAGACTTCGCTGAGGGCTGCAAAAATTCTTTTTTCTTTTTTTCTCCCCTCTTAACACTACAAAAGCAAAGTGCTGTTTAGACTAAGTAGTGGTAAGACATCTTCATTGTCCCCATGAGCAAAAAGTCCAGGTCATTGAAAGAAGACTGCCATATATAATCACAAGTACTCCAAATACCTTCAGCAGACATTAGATTACTACCTTGCATTTTTTCGTATGCCGTTATTCTATCTTCTGTTGTATGAAATAAACACTAGCTAAATAAATGTGCGCTACACTTGGCTTAAGAAATTTGTACCCAAGTAACTTAAAGCCATAACTAATGTAACATGTCAATAAAATGTGTTTCTTTAACACAGCAATCATTCTTCTCAACACATGACTGAATATAAAAGGGAATGCACATTAGATTAATTCCTTTGTACTAACTTATAACTGCCACAGCTTTATAGATGTCCAACCTGAGAAATGCTTCTAATCAGACTCCTGTAAATGGCCCCCTTTATCATTAGATTGGATGTTTCAGTTATTTCCTGACCCAGCATATCTAACCCTATGGACTTGGGGTACTTGACAGAGCCATGTTGAGCATCATTTTCAGCTGCCACATGGCATCTCTCCTCCTCACAATCCTACATTCTAAAGACCAAGAATTGCAGCTCTGGCTTGGCTGGGGAGAGACTTAGTGATGTCCAGCTATTGCTGGAGTGGGAAACGAGCATGCGGGAAATAAATAAATTAATTAAAACAGTGGAATGAGTCTTTGGCATGCTTTAATGTGTGCTAAGTATCTGCTTGAGATGTCTTTAAAAAAAATATATATATAAACCAAAAAAACCTCCCACTTGGAGTTCATATATTTTGTAGTATCCTTCCCTAGAAATTGTTTTGGTTTGGGTTGGTCTTTTGGTCTTTTTTAAATAGAAAGGGCACACGTACATTTTAGAGATGATACACCTCTGTACAAAAACCTTGTTTTAACAGCAGTATCTCAGGCTAGTATGTGGAAGCATTCTTCAAAGAGCCTAAAAGTTGAGTGGACAATGCTATCATAGAGCTTCAACTATCCCCATTACCAATAACCTTTTCAGTAAGGTAAAACAACAGAAGCCGCTATCACAATTGCAGTTCTGTTAGTTCTATATGGTTACAGAAAACAGATCAGCTTTGCACTGCAGAGTTTGCATTCAAAGATAATAAAGCACTATAAGTATGTGCCTTTGTCAGCTGCTACAACCCTATCTAGTTAGCTGGGTTTAAAAAGCCTTTGCTGAATTGGAGCCAAAAAATCAGCAGCTTAGGAAGGGCTGAGGACAACAGGTATATTGCAATCCAAACAAACGCACATGGGAAAGCTTTCAAACATGCACACTGCTCCAAAAGACTTAGCAAAAATACTAATACCAATGCCACATGAAAAATTGCATCAGTGAAAGGTTCAACCATACCAACTTATGCAGATAACAGTAGCAAAAAGTACCACAAAGTCATGACTTGACTAAATTACTTATTAAACAAGTAAGCAGATATTTTCACTTCCCTTCTAGTTTTAACCTTTAAGGTGACAAAAAGGGTTTAAAGTAAAATAAAAGCAACAACAACAAAATCCAAAACACAACTCCATTAAAAAACCCACCCAAAAAGACCTGAAATAAAACAAAAAGGACCCACCACACAGGAAGGTACTAAGAGCTCATTCTGTTAGCTCCAAATCATTTCGCCTGGGCAGTTTATACTGAGGCCTTGCAATCAACCACTTTAGGCCAGAAGTATGTCTTTGGACAGTTAACTTGTATTCTCACATCCTGCCCAAGGAAGAAGGAGAACACATTAGCAGATGTCCTGAAATCATAAGAGCTGCCAAACTAAGCTCACCACTTGAAGATTTCCAAAGCTGTGCATTCTTAACATCTACCCTCACTTAAAAAATCAAGTCAATACTATATTTGCAAGAAGTTAACAAGTAAGACTATAAATTACAAACGGATTACAAATCAAATGCCTATTTTTTCTTTTTCTTTTGAAAATCACAAATATAACAACATGAAAAATAGCACATTAACACCTAGCATTAGAATCATAACATGCCTTTGCAGGGATACACTCAGTTGTACGGCCACAGGTTGACATTGTTTACCTAGGGCTCTCTAGGTCCGTGAGAAAAAGCCAGCATTCCCATAAATGAACGCATTTTAAACTGTACATTTCATCTGCATCATTTCTAGTTTGCCAACTGAGAACACAGAAGAGAAGTAGAGTCAAAGTTTAATAGCTAAGCATCTGCACACACCTGAGAACAATACCAATATTCATTAAAAGGCCGATCTCAAACTGCCTTCTCATATTTTCAAGACAAGCACTCTATTAATACATTTTCTAACCTTAGCATAACTCTTATGTTTTCATCTCAAAGCACCCACACACACACTGGTAAAGAGTTCCCAAAATTATGACAACTACATGCCACACACACCAAAAAAAAAAAAAAAAAAAAAAAAAAAAAAATCTCAAGGAAGCTATATATTGTGCCTTGCCAACCACAGTGAATTGCAGAGCCAAGAGTTGCTACAGCCAGATTTAGCTTTGTACAAGCTAACAGGATTCCTTTATAAATTTAGCTAGACGCACAGGCAACAAACGCTTGTGGAAATTTGAACCACAACTCTCCAGCAGCAAAGATTGTTCCCTCCAAGAATGAAACAGTAGCAAAGGAAGACTATTAGTAGGCTCTTATTACACTGCTTTCAAAATGCCTATAAGTCATCAGGTTCTCTAGGCAGCATTATTAACTTGCTGAAGTACCAGCAAACATTAAAAGAAAAAGAAAATCAAGGCCACAGCTCTTTCTGAGCCTGCCAGATAAAAATTAAAGGAGAAAAAAGGAGAGACTGTACCGGGACCCCGCTGAAGGTACAGCTACGTTTGTTCCAGGTCCTTTTCCTTCATACGTGGAGCACTGTGGCTTGTGAAGAAAGAAGGGAATGAGTGCCTCAGGTCTGTCAACGCTGACCAAAGGATGAGCTCGGAAAGGCTTCCTTCCCGTTAACAAGAGGGACAAGGACTGGGACACGCAACCCGCAAGGCGGGGAGAAGGCAAGGGCAGGAGATGGGGAAACGCATCCAGGGTCCCGCAGAGCGGCAGGACACTGACCTGCCCCGACTGCTTCTCCCTCTTCTCCCCTCCCCTAAGGAAAGGTCCTGCTCCTGACCGATAAGATCAATCCTATTTTTCACCCTCTTCAGCCACACTTGCCACAACCCAGTTAACGTTACTTTCAGACGCCAAAAACCGAGTGCTTCTGAGAACAGAGCTTCCCACAAGACACAGGCTTGCCGAAGCATCTGCACAAAACCTGCAGCGCCGTGCCGTTTTACGGCGTGTTAAAAGAAACATTTCCTCCCCACCCAAAAAAAAAAGCCCTCAGCCCCCGGCGAAGCCCGGCGGGCCGCGGCTGCCCCTTGCCCCGGAGGCGCGGCCGGACACAGAGCACCGCGGTGGGCAAAGCCAACCGCCGCCGGTGGCGGCCGGAGCCCGGCCGGTGCCGGCTGCGAGGAGAGCCCGCGGGGCGGCGAGGCTCGCACAAAGGCTGCCGGCGCGGAACACCCGCTCCCCGGCAGAGCCCGCGGGCCGGGAGCTGGGGCCGCCGCACCCCGCCCGGATGGTTTCGGGGGGTTCAGAGCACCGGGTGCCTCACTAGCCCACCCGCCCACCGAGCCGCGCCCGAACAAAGCCCCGCGCCCGCCGGCGGCCGCCGCCCGCCGTCCCTGCCCTCGCACGGCCGCTTCTCCCCGCGCTGAAACCCCCGTCGCAGGCCGGTGGGCTGGGCAGCGGGCGCTTGTCGCCCCCCACCTACCTCGTTCGGCGGCCGCGCCCCGGCTCCCTCCGTGCGCTCGGGCTCCGGGCTGAGGCTTAATCGCCAAACTTCCTCCTCCTCCTCCCGTCCGGGCAGGGGAGCCTGTGAAACTCCCCTCCTCCATGCGGCTCCCGCAGCCGAGCCGCTGCCTCAGCCCCTCCCCAGGGAGGCCCGGCGCGGACCCGGGCTGCAGCTGACTCCGCTCCCCTTCTCCTCCTCCTCCTCCTCCTCCTCCCCCGGAGGCTGGGAAAGGGGGGGAAGAGACAACAACCACTTGGACTTGCCTCTGGAGCCGAGCCAAAGAGAGCAGTTGGATTAAAGCCCCAGGAAAAAGACGGGAGGAAAAGGAAAGGGGAAAAAAAAAAAAAAAAAGAAAGAAAAAAAAAAAAACCCCACCCCCGCTACTGTTTTCACGCAGGGAGCACGCCCGCAG
>JAVSBS010002943.1:17229-48469 GCA_033124195.1 Coracias cyanogaster
GGGAAGCCTGAACCCGAGTACGGTGGAGGAGGGGAAAAACCGATGCTGCGGGATTGGCACCAAGCTAAGCTGCTGCCAGCCCCACTGTCGCTGTTGCTGCCCCAAGCTGGGGGCGCCACACCAAGAAACCTGCCGCTCCAAAGGCAGAGTGCTGCAGAAATTACAGCAAGAAGCTGTTGCTGGCGCTGCCCCAAGATGGGGGCGCCACGCTGAAGAAACCTGCCGCCCCAAACTGGGAGCGTTGCAGAAAGAAGTCACGCCATTCCAAACTAGCGCCACACCAAAAAAGCCGCGCCATTAACTAGCACCACACTGAAGAAGCCGCATGCTACCGCCAAGTCTGCTGGCCGAGCGTCGTCGACCTCACCATCATCATATGCCGGAGAAGGATAGAAACCGATATATACACACATGCACGCACCACACCACACCAGGTTGATTAACAGGGAGTAAGTGGGTGGGCATGGCGCCCTTTGATATCGTAATATCTCCATAGAGTAAATAAAGTTTTATGTGGATATATTTGGTAATAAACCTGTTAAATACTCATTGATCTCCGTGGCTGCCTATGAGCTTGTTGGGGTAGTATCTTGCCTTGCCCTCGATCCTCTTCCCTTTTGGGAGGCAGCACGGACGCTTGTGCCCGGACCGCGACACAGGCTCCTGAGTCCTCCGATATTGAAAGTCTTTTTGATCCATTGCCTTGAGTTCCTGGAGGATACTTTCTTTTCTTTACGGACAGTTACTAAATATCTGATCACCAGATGTCCATGATGGTTGCATAAAAATATGTCTGATACTGGCAGATAAAAGCAACATTATTTCTGTGCTGCACTCTTTAATAAGTGCCTCTTCTGTTTTTCTCCCATGTTTCCACAAAAATAGACTGTCACTTGGCTTTAAAAAAAAAATCCTTTGGTTAAAGCTTGAAAGTAGCTAGCTAACTAGCTTGAATAAACTCCGAAAACAGAATTAGAATGGTATAAAATAAATAATTTTGGGCAATTACTAGCTAACCTAGCCATGAACAGTTTTTTCTTTCCCCCTTCAGACATACTGTAACCAAACAATGAAGCAATTTCCACATTTTTTTCTAATGTTAGGCACACTTCATTTGAATGTCTCAGTACTTGCAAATTTAAACTCTAAGGGCACTAATTATCCTATATGAGGAGAGGTTATTGTCTTTAATGTTAGTAGGAGTGAGGGCCCGCACACTGGGAGGGAGATTTACTCTTTTACAAAACCTGCTTTATTCAGGTGCAGTTGCTTCAAAGACCTTTCCTCACCCTGCACTCTATGTTCAATGCTCATTATACCAGTTACATTCATGATGATACCAGATGTTCAAATTGAATACTCATGAGAATTATTTTCAGGCTTCCTATTCACATAAAACTTGCTGGTGAACAATTAGTAAATGGAAGGATGCTGCCAAAAAAAGAAGAAGAAAAAGAAGAAGAAAATAAAAAGAAAAAAATAAAGAAAGGAAAAAGAAAAGTTGCACCATCATTTAACTGCAATTTTATCCATCTGATCCAGTACAGACAGATGTACCATTGGAGAAACCAAAGCGTTTCTCTGAAGGGAGATTTTCTAAACTTACAGAACTTCTTCCTGCTTAGCAGACTTCTGCAATAGCACAGTTCCTTCCTAGGTTTACTACACATGTGGCTCACCAGTAATTTATGAAGGCTTATTATTCCCTGTGTAATGAAGCATACCTCTTTGCAAATAGCAAAGAAGGTGTAGGGAAAGGGAGGGCAGATTACAGTCCAGCTGGGCCTAATAACAAAAAAGTAGCACACAAATGCTGGCTCTGCAGTGGGCTAAGAATACCCCAGAGAGCAGTGCTGCCAACTCCTGTGGTGTTATGATGAGTCTCACAATATCTGACATTTTATTTAAAGCCCTAGAGAGATCATTAACTGAAAACCTCCACTTTAAGTTTCTGGACTAGTGGCTTTCAAACTTTCCAGACTGTGGATCAGTACCGGCTCTCTCTATTTCACCATGGTCTCATAAACTCTGACTTTTAATTAAAAATACTAACAAGGCAATTTAATTTCACTGTTTTATCCAGTCCTTGTGAGTCCTGCAGATTACTTACTACAGTTTTACAAGTGATCACTGGAGCTCAGTTTGGGATCACTGATCTAGACCTCATGGCTGCAGAAAGCCCACTTGAACAGTGAACCAATTTTCTCTAAAGGCTCAAGAGACAGAAGGTTACTCTCCCACTTTAAGCTAATCTTTCTACCCCTGTCTTCATACCTTCCTCTCTTTTACTTCTGTACTAGTTCTGTTTAGTCCACTTCCTCCTTCAGTTCCAAGCACATGAGTCCATCTCTTTGGTCAATTTAATTCCTACTCGCCAGACATTTCCAGATGTTTCTCTCTTCCCTCACTCATTTTGCAGTACATTCTCCAGTCCCCACTTACCCAGTACTATCCCAGGTAAATCGCAGCATTAAGTGTTTTGGACTTTTCCTGCTAAGATGTCACATCACATTACTGAAATGCATATTTAGAATTTGGAAGAGACCACCACCTTTATACAATAATATGAAAGCCTGTCACATTTTAGGTCTATTTTACTTGACAGCATCTCTTTAGAGAACAGGAATCTACATAGCTAGTAAATGATATTTTGACAGTTGCTAGTTAATCTGCCCCGTTGAGACCAGTTTCTCCAGGTCACCTCTTTAAAGGAAAGGGCCCTTTTTTCCTCTACTTTTTGGGCTGCTCTTCTTCTACTGCCACCCATGATATGTACCAAGCCAACTGACTTGGCATATGCATAAGGGGAAGAGGAGAGAAAAGAGTTTGCTCTGCACAGACAACTGTGATGGGTGGACTGTTAGTTGGGTTGACTGTTGTGTTGTCTTTCCTGCTTGGCTCTCCTCTTGAACTAGGGATATAAGAAACAAGCCCTCATGAGAAAATGTAGGGGTATCACTTCAACCAAAAATAGTACCAGTTTTCAGATATTTGCAAAATTCAGTAAAAAATGACTTCTCACTGCTTTTTAGAGTATTTGGTTTGTGATGGGATTAATTTTTCAGATATTTATGCTTTATGTTTTCTAGTAATTGCTGCCTTCATGAAATGTAATTAATCAAGTACTGAATCTCTTTTAGAGGTTCTGCTTTTTTTTCCTAGTTGAGAAAAACTAGCAACACTTTTACAGAGATTGTGGTTTAAAGAAGCCAGAGAAGAAATGACTTTTTCCTCTAATTAATGATATGATATTGAAAAAAACGACTGTATTCCTGCAATACTAAAACTGCCCAGAGGAGATTTTAGTCTCAAAGGGGAAGCAGTATGCTCAAGTAAGAAAAGCACTGGTTACTGGGGAGATGCCACGTGGCATTGATGACCCTCTCCCACATCAGTAATGGAAAAGTACTTCTTGTGTTAACGGTGCTTTGTAGCTGAGACTACAGACATGTGAATGCTGCCTAGCACAAGACATGCTGATGAATGCTCAATGTTTTCTATATGTTAGGTTAATCTTATACCTATTGCATAAATGGATGGTGTGTATGTGTATACACGTGATACACAAATTACTTAGGATATTCAAACATTATTGTATATAGGTAAACCTGTGTATAGGTGGGTTACTGATGCTTACTTTTTTTGGATTCTAAGTAGTTGCTATATTTTTATTCAGAACTAAACAATAAACACTGACATTTACAAGCTGCATAGCTGCATTGCTACTGTTGGCATTCAGACTGGGAACTGTATCCAGGCCCAGCACTACTGTGACAACTTGAAAAAAAACCCGATCTGTAGGATTTATAAATATGAAGTAAGTGTCATTGCTACTTGGAAACACACTTGACAGCGTGCACGTGAATCCCTCAGTTGTCACATTCATTAGGGAAGGAAGGGCTGATCTGAGTGTTTTAAGTGAACGTGGTGGTTGAAATTGTTCTGATTTATAATACGTAAATTCAGTTCATAAATGTAAAGCGCATTCTATAAATGTGAGGACAAACCATCTTTGTACAAAATTCTATTGCACCTTAAATTGCAGGAGAGCATTTATCCAGCTATTTCTCTGACCTTGTATGGGATTGGAGGGCTGAGCTAAGTTTTCTTTTAAAATGGTGCATAACACTGAAATATTTGCTTAGTTACTTCGGCCTTAGATAAAAATGAATGTTAAATATGGGAATATATTTTTACCTCTTTAGAAGGCATAAGCAAATGATCACATGAAGCTTGCAATTTCTTGACTCTCACATTCCAGGACAGCATTTCTTGAGCCATTTATCCCCTATGTGAATGGAAAAGTGTCCAGAAGAGCAGTATCTGCAAGCCAAAACCTCCTTTTCTCCCCTCCATTCTGCTTTTAGCATACCCAGTATCTGAAAATAGAAGCCACTGTGCTTCTCCACAATTTAACATGTTTAGTAGGTATTTTCTCAGCTACTGAAAAATAAAATGTTGCAAACTTGCAGATGACAGGGTTCTACAGAGCTTAGTGTTACTTCCAGTCCCTTCAGAAACCGACAATTTATTGAAATTTGGAAAAAGTGTGTAACTTTGAGGAAATAACTGTGAAATACTCCTTGTATTATACTTTCTGGGTATGCCACTGCTTAGGGCTTTATATGTGTGGCTGTTGAGCAGAAGGTGAGTGCAAACACTCTGAGCGCCAGGCAGTAGCTTGTGGGATCAAGGTCTAACAGCACAGGCATCTCAAAACCTATCAATAAAACATGATGAGACAGATGACTATCTGATAATAGAAAAACATAAGGGAGCTATTGTTTTTTATCATGTTCTTCCTCGACTGTTAGAAGTGCTCACTTGTCTCCAGAGCTCAGACAAATTTAAGAGGAAGACAGTCTATATCTGATACATGACACAGAAGCAATGAAGAAACTGGTGCTGTGGACTAGCAAGCACTCAGATCTCTTCAGAGAGATCCCTGGTTCACAGGTGAGTACTTGCCCGTTGTAGAAGTAGCAATCACTGGGTAGAAGTGCCATAAAGACGTGCTTGGCACATTTCTTGCACCTGATGAAACTTTGCAATGCATCAAATATGTAGAGGGCTGAATAAATAAACAAAAGGTTGCAAACTGTTTTGCCCATTGAAAGGCAAGAAAAGAGCGATAAGAACTCCTACTTAAACAAACAAACAACAAAACAAACCGGCTCTGTTTCAAAATAGAAGAAACAAATTTTTCTCCTGCAGAGTTCTGTACACTGGTGTTCAAGGAGTCACATCCTGGAATGAGTGGAGAAGTGGAATAAAATGGTACAGTTTTGGTGTGGTATCTAGTTCTTCAGTCTTTTATTTCACATCCTAGAGGACTGTTCTTTGCTTTTTCTTCTTTCTGCCATGAATCTACACCCAAATAAGACTAAAAGAAGATCACTCACCTCCAAGCAGCTTTGAACCCACTTTCAACTTTACGAACCAAACCCTTCAATACATTGGCCACAAAAATGCTATGCTACAGATATGCATCATTAGTAAAAGATTATTTTTCTTGAGCTGGTCCTTAAGCCAAAACTGAAGAGCAGGACATCATGAAACTCCTCTGAATCCAAGATTCATTCACCAAAGTAAAGTAGTAGACTAACTAGTTGTAGTTTTTGAAGTTTCTGTGGTCACCTAGATTCAAGTATGAGCCTCTGCTGGGTGCACTTTTAACTCCTGGCATGCAACTACATCACAGACTGCCAGTCAGCTAGACACATAAGGAATAAGAAGCTGCATGCTTTGGAAAGGAAGCTTATAATACTTTGGAAACTTCAGGCAGCCTTGCATGTCTCAATGACATAAGGATGCTCCCCAAACCTGCAATTATGAGTATAGAAGCTTGTACTGGCATTGGAAAAGACTCTGCTTTGTGATCATCATGACTCCTCTGACACCTTAGCAATGGCTGATGTTTCTCAGTTTTAACAGTGGATAAGAAAGTACCTAAATCTCCACCTCAAGCAGTATCTGCAAACTTCTCTGATGTGCTGGGGTGAAAAGGGTTTCTGAAAACAACAGAGCACGAAGGGCAGCAACATTTAGAAAACCTAAACCCAAAAGCTTAGTTGAAACAATAATAGAAATGATCTTTCATTGGAGATGAGAAATAGAATTTAGACTGAAGTAACTCTTGAAGGAATCTGTTCTTCATGCTCTGTTCAGAATCAACCATCTTCACTGTTATAAATAAGGCTCATTCTCTTGAAGGCTAAATATGAGAGTTAGGGCACAAAAGCTTTATATTGGAGAGGGCACTATAAGGAAGGTCACTTTATAGAAAGCATGAAATGTAATTTGGAGAAGAATGCTAATACCAGCTATATCAGATTGTGAGGAAGCTGAAAACAGCATATGTTCTAATATTGTCTTTTATTGATTTTTCTGCCAACATCCCACTTCAACAATGTTACAGCCTCACTTCAGGATTCTTAATGGAGGGGGATGGAGAAAATCAATATACAGAGCTTGCTTCTGCTCCCATTGAAGTCAATGCGAGTTTCATTATTAACTGCAGTGAGCACAGGACAGAGCTCAGACTGTTTTGTCACTTTGTGTTTGTTTTTTCTTTCCCTTTTTATTTTACCTCCTAAGGGGCAACGTGTACTGTTACCCTATGTTTTAGGAAAGTCTCATTTAAACAGGGCAATTCCCTATGAAACTGCAAGTCTACACATTCGGAAATGATGCCCTGCTTTATGAAACCCAATGAAAAAATTATAGCCTGTATCCTGAACTGGAAAAGTTATAAAAAAAGATGTAGGATTTGAAATAAATTCTAATAACAAAATCGTTTCTATCTTAAAAATATTTTTATTCAGGTATAAAGCAAATAAAACCAGTTTAGCTTTCACTGACTTGTTTCAATGTGCATTGTTTTCTCTATTAAAAATAGAGAGGATACACCCAAACTTCTTTCCACCACTATTTTAATGCTATTTACACAAAATGAAATATGCTAAAATTATCTCCAGAAATTATAAGCATCATCTTCATTCCAACAACATGCTGTTAATTTTGCTCTAGCATGAATGCAAAACATATTTTAACATGCTGTCAGAATGAGATACTAAGAATGTCAATAAAATGACACTAAAATAAATGTAAATTTAGATTGCTGTCAAAAGTGGCTGCTTGGTTTTGTGAAGATGTTAGGTTGCTATAGCATTTTCCATAGCAACTTTGCATCTTATTATATAAATAATCCCTCAGTGTCCTTAAAGCTTACTAAAAACAGGATTAAATCTATTCTCATACGTAATGATCCTGCATAAAACCTTATCAGTATGAAATACCCAGAAAACATGATAAAATGCAATCTAGATAATAGTATTTCTGGCAGTTGAAATGCAACAAAGCGCAACAGACTTGTTTTGTAGTAAACGGGACATCCTCCTAAAACCCATATTAGGAAAATGCCTTTGAAGTGTCTATTTCCTCTAAAAATTGAAAGTTAAGTTAACTCTTTCGCTGCTGTGTCCACAGGACCAGCACAAACCTTCACGCCAAAGCTGATGTGTTGTGCATGGCCCAGAGAAACTTTCCCAGTACCTGGGACAGGACAAGGCTGCCTTTGTTCCCCAGGGAAGACAGGCATGGCAGCTACCTTCAGCCCCTGTTCATCAAGGCACTTCTGCTAAATTCAGCTGCACGAGAAGCATTATTAGAGAAAAATGGACTTAAAACCAGGGGCATAAAATTAGGTCTCTGCCTATATGCTTCCTGAATTTCAGTATATTTTTGTAAAAGCTGTGGGAAAAATGGAACGCATTTTAAGGCACAAAATTGGAGTCTGCCTGATGATAACAGCTCTGAACTAACATGCTGTGAAAGACAGTAGTGCAGACTTTTCCCAGCATAGAGAAAGTAATCATCTTGTGCTACTTTCTAGTGATCATCCCTGATGGTCCCAGGGAGCAAAGCTGATTGTCTGCTGTGTCCAGAGCATTTCCATTCAAAGGGGAGTTACTCCACTTGCAGAGCTCAAAAGGGTTTTTCAGCTGTCTTCTCCGGCCAGAAAGGGGACTGTGTCAGTACAGTGACAATTCAGAGCTTCAGATTTTAAATATGTTCTTTTCTTTGAGACTGCTAATAAAATCTGGTTAGTAGCTTCTGTTAACAGGGTTTATTTTCCCCTTTATATGCCTTTCTATGTTTATTACCGCAGGGCTGATTATGACACCAGCTGCTGGTGGTTTTGAAATGGTATTGACTTATTCGAGGAGAAAAAGCAATAGCAGTCTCTTAATTTCTAAAGTAAATACATTTTGTTATTCTACATTATCTTTATCAACAAGTGTTTAAAAGGAAAATGTGCAAATTATGGGCTTGTTAAATGCCAGGATGACTTTCACAAAATCTGATGCTGAAAAGCTATGGGATGGTGAGGTAATGACAGAAAAATAAATAAGACTTTTGTTTAGAACAAAATTTCCCATAAGCCCCAAAAGATTAGATTTACAAGAAAGGAAGGGAGAAATATCCGATCCCTGGGATCAGGAGGAAGAACATCTGACATGAGATCTGCTGTGACACTGGGCAAGTTGGAAAAAAAGGAAGCGCAAAGCTCAGCTCCACACAGCTGGGGCTCAGAAATTTCTATTCAAAGTTGTAGCAATCTATATAAAGCTTTCCTACCAGTTTAATCCAGCTATAAAACACAGTTTCCATTCCACGTGTGCATCTCTGCATTCATACAAGCCTTAGAAAAAGCAAAAAGAGGATTGAATTGTGGAGAAAAGATGAATAAGCATCACACAAATCACTTTGGTGTTGTTTCAGGCTTTCCTTGAAGACTTGCCAGACTTGCAACTTTCAGGATAGACTTATGAACAATATCACAAAGCCTGTTTTATGCTGTGTGCACCAGGGTGCAATTTTTAATACCAACTTTCACAAGGACGTACTCTCTTCTGTGAGCTGGACTGCCCACTATTCAGCCTGCCTTCTATGGCTGATGCTGCAAACAGGACAGATCAGTTCAGAAGAGCATTAAAGATCCACTTCAAGGTAGAAAGAGCTTCAGTGTTTAAGTTGGGCACCTATTTTAGGTATGTTTGAATATCCTGCCATAGAGGATGCCTCTCCTGATATGGAAAGCAGCTCCAATCTTATGTGTTCAAAGTGGGCTTGCACCACATAACTTGCAATTTATTATTTGCATGCAGTCCCCAAGATGTTATTAAGTTACTTCATCACAGGGAATATCACAGTAGTGAAATGCTCCAGGGGCCCAATGAGTGCGTTATTGCAAGTCTGTTGAGCTGAAGAGAGCCCTCTACTAAGGTCCTTGTCATCCACATGGACAGAACAGGCAATGGCTGAATGAAAGGAAGCATCGTTCGTTGTCTCCATCTGATAGCAGGGAACTTGGGAATTTGGCCCAGAACTCTGGGATCCCAATCATAAACCTTAAACATGCATCCCTATGCAGGCACTGTGCATTTCTTTCTCTTCCACGGTGCCAGTCACAGTCTCTCAGTGAAGTTGGAGTTGCTAGAATTAATGGCACATTGCCGAGAACTGCAAATGGAAGAGATTAACCCACCTCCCCTTACAGTAAAATTACAGGTGCCTTCGGCATAAACCAAACTTCAGCTCTTTTCTACAACACGGAGTTTCACTTCACTAATTCTTAAAATTACTTTGGAGGCTTTTACATGTGGATTCTTACTCCTAGCACCAGCAGGTGGGACATGAAGCATCCATAAATCCTGATTGTTCTGAAGATTTTCGTATATCCTCTAGACTCCAGCACTGAATCTCTTTTTTTTTCCCCTTGAGCTAATGCTTCGGTAGCTGCACCTTGACTTTCAAATGTATTAACTGAGTTGCCAATCATCATTATTTTTTTTTTTCTTAGAAATCTCCCAGCTTTACTTCAACAATCCTTTCAAACTCCAAAATCCACATTGCAGAAAAATCACCGTTTAAAGGCTGAATTTTGACCAAAAAAAAAAAAAAAAAAATCATTCTGAAAGAATAGCTGATCCCACAGGTGAAATTCACTCAGTCTCAGGTCAGCCTTTTGCTAGCTTTCGCCATAATGCAAACGACCTTTAGCCTGTGAAACTAGGAGAATTTCCTATAAACTAGGCATGAATGATAGTTCAGCCAGCTTAATGGGGGGCTCTTCAAGGGGTCCTTGCAGCGGTTTGATATGCTCTCCAACAGAACAGGCAGGTAGCAATGCCTTCCTTTTCCTTGAAGATTCAGTTTGCACATGATAGAGTATGGTACTAACTGAGCCTGTGGAGCATGAACTGTGAAACACCTGGAGGGAGCAGAAGGTCTTCACACAGGAGGCAGCACCTCAGCCTTGCAACATGGACTAGAGGCTGGAAGACAGGTTCAGGAGACTGGAGGTGTCAACTCTCATTCCAGCTCTGCCACTGGTCACTGATATCAGCAAATCAAGTTCATAAACAGCTAGGACAAGAGTAACTTGCAGATGAAAGAGGATTTGAGTTTAGAATGGAGTGATGCACTTTGTACCAAGAACAAGTCCCTTTGGAGCTGTCCTGCATTGTTGCAAGTAGCAAGCCCAAATCTTCCCAAATGGCTATTAGATTTCTAATATGCAGCACAGCTTCATCTCTTGGGTGACTTAATCTCTTGCATGACTTGAAGAAAAAACATAAACTATTCTTAGTAACAGCCCCAAATCTGCCCCAAATCCCCAGAACTTATTATGTAGAATCATACAATCATAGAATTAATAAGGTTGGAAAAGACCTTGAAGATCATCAAGTCCAACCATCAACCCAACACTACCATGACCACTAGACCATGTCCTGAATCTCCACATCTACTCGTTTTTTTTTGACACCTCCAGGGATGGTGACTCCACCACTTTCTGGGGCAGCCTGTTCCAATGCTTAATCTTTCTTTCAGTAAAGATTTTCTTCCTTATATCCAATCTAAATCTCCCCCGGCACAACCAGAGGTCATTTCCTCTTGTTCTATCACTTGTTACTTGGAACAAGAGACCAACACTCACCTCTCTACAACCTCCTCTCAGGTAGTTGTAGAGAGCAATAAGGTCTCCCCTCAGCCTTCTCTTCTTCAGACTAAGCAGTCCCAGTGCACAAGGGCCCTCAATGCATTGCAACGTTTCTCTGAAACCTGAAGTCCAGCAATTCTGGATAAGCATTCAGGAGCTGAAGTCCTGAAGGACTTCAAGGTGTTGCACTGTGTTTTAAAATGTTGGGGCTGAAGTCCACCCTCTTTTTTTCAGGGTGATGAATAGGTTTCTCTTCACATATGCTAGAGGAGAATTTTCATTCTAATCAGTCTAGTTGTGAAGAAATGTGACACAGTTAGCACCATACTATTCAGATGTTCACAGAGGTGGAGTTATTTCTGAATGAAAAAGGCTTAACTAACAGAAGAAATTACACCAGGAGACTCCCAAAACTACACTTTACAAAGACAGGATGAGGTCTTAGGATCCATTCTAAATTGTTGAAGTATTTAAGCCTTCTTGTACAGTGGTAATTTAGCTAGATGAACTACTGAAAAAAGACCTGACACAGGTGTTGGAGCCTGGGAGAATCTCTGTCATCTGTTGTAGCTTTGGAGATGGTAACTTTCCAGGACTCTTGTTCCCACTGTTGAGTAAGACAGGCTGAAAAACAATGTTCTCAGGAAAAACACTGGGATGGCAGAGTGGACAGTCCAGAACTATGGAACTATCCAAATCAATTCATTATGTCTCAGTGCTTCAGCCACTTCTGAATTTAGACTTTTAAGTCTTTATGTGTGCATGCTGTCCTTGGATTGAAGAGGCACAATACCTTTTGTATTATTCAAGCATTGTCCTTCCCATGGTTAAGCATTTAGACAAACGTTTTAAGAAAAGGGGTTAAAAATAAAGTGTCAATGTTTTCTAACTGTCTAGAATTGTTTCTTTGTGATAAAAGACTATTTAAAAGACATTCTTTGTAGAACAGAAGTTACTGTAAATACAAATAGCCACTCCAGTGAGATAAAGAGGTGGTTCTTGAATGACATACTCAAAAAGAAAGAGAAAAAGAAAAATAATAATTTTACAAAAATGCTAAAATAAGGAAGGAAGAATCAATTCTCACTTCTCTGTACATAAAAATGAAAAAAATATGTCCTTCTCTCACTTTCTTTTCATTTATCAATTTTTTATACCAAATAACTTTTTTTGTTTTACTCCATGTTCCCTCGGTTGTCAATGACAGAAGAATCAAATGCACTTGCTTTAGCTGAGAGTGTAATGTTGAAAGAAGAAAGCTGTAAAATTAATTTTAGAATGGGATGACTATATGTATGCAGCAGGCTAGGTCAAGTCCACTAAGATCAAGGGGATGATAAACGGTACGATGGACAATGATGGACAAGTACTCAAGTGGATTCATGTTGCTAAATTGAGTTTTAGTATGCAACACAGTACTGGGTTTGCTACTGTTATCACCAAGGGGACTCAAGTGCTCAAGTATCCACATTGTAACAATACAAACAAACTGAAGTTGTTCAGGAGAGAATGATGTAGAAATCTCAGATATCAAGACTTTTGATAGAAATGTCGCTTTTCATGAAAGGAAATCAGACATGCTTTCCTATTTGTGATGTGATAAAAAGAATGGCCAGCATAGCTCTGCCCTAAGCATGCACTTGTTATACCTAGCTGAGTTGGTATGTATGACAGTTCAAAACATCATTATTCCTCTTCTGACATGCAGGCTGTGAATGTTTCTGGCTCTACCTTGCTGTTGAATGTAAATCTAATGACTTGCCTCCATAAGAGTGGACACAGTCAAGCTAAAATGATTAGACATTCATAAAAATCTCTGATTGCTAGCAGTGCTTTGTCTGCAGCAACTCACTGTCTCAGGTCCAAGTGTTCTGCTAATGGCATCTAGAAAATTCAAATCCACACAGCCAAGCAAAAATTAAGGTTTTATTGTTGCATTTTTCTTCCAGGAAAAACATTAAATCTCCCCTCAAGACAGATGTTGTAGTAAAAATTTCTTTGCTAGTAAAACACTCCTTCTTTTGGTTTTTCACTTCCAGGGTCATTTGACCTCACATAGCACCTTGTCACAGGAGGAGCCCAAACTTCTCCATGTGAACTTCTCTGTGTGAACTTGAATCCACATTTCTGTGCTGGCATACAAGGATTTGAACCCACTGAATAGAGGAAATTCTTTCCTTTCTTAATATGGTATCTGTATGCAAAGGACTAGAACAGTATTATCCTCACGATCAGACTCCCCGTTTCTTTCCATATTACTCCCTCCTCTTTCACCTTCCGTAAAACTCACTGCTAGCTGGCAATTCCCCGTCGTGCTTTGGCTTCAGATTCTGTAAATTTTCTTTCTGAAGATAAGTGTCTATACAAGCAAACTCTTGTTATCTACTTACAACTATATCAGCCAATGTCAAGAAATCAAGCAAAACATCCATCCAGATCATGCTACCAGTCAGTAATTCAGGCACCTTCTGAGCCACCTCTTGGTGTCCACTCTGGATAGCACAGTATTTGTAAAAGGCTGAAAAAGCTGCTTTTCTTTACTCACATTTTATGCACTCTTGTTCTTTCTTTCATAACAGCCATCTAATAGGAGTCAAATTAATGTAGTATGCAGTACCACATTGTGAAATATGTACTCTTAGAAGTGAATTCCACAAAACACTCAGTTAAAGTAGTATGGCATATTTGTTGGAGAGCTTATGCATTGTTATGTATTTCTTAAAAAGAAAGGCAAGGGTTAGAGAATACCGACCAAAACACAACTGGTCTCATAATAAGACATTGTTACAACCCTGGAATGTAACGCTGTCACGCAAGACTGCAGAGAGCATGCTAAAGAAACATAATGCTTCCATCCAAGGGCAGAACTGGATAATTTTCATCATTATAGATCATAGCAGGTGACAGACAGCTCCTAGAGACAGCTTGCATTGTTCAAATAACTGATTTATGAGGGTTTAAAATAAGATACTGTCTTATATAATCAGCTATTAATTTGGCACTTCTCATAAGTCAGTTTTTGTTTGTCTTAAAAAAACCCCAACAATTATATATACTTGACATTATAGAGGGTTTTGGCTTTACCTGAATCATCTACTCTCAGCTTTTTACTGGGATTGTCACCACTGTCATCGTCGGACATTTCCATCTCCTCTTCCCGGCGGATCCCCATGAGCTGTTCACTGTGAGCATTTCGGAGCTCCTAAAACCCAAAATGACCTTTTGTCAGTATTAACTTTCATAAAGTCATTATGTATTACTTAGTATCTGTTTTTAATGCTGTTCTGATTTTAATTATACCTCATTTATCATTGTAATCATATTTATTTGTATATGAATATTTATAGCAGTAGCACAGGGAATTCTTCCTGTGAAAGAATGGAGTTTATCAAAGGTAACACTCAGGGAAAAGAAGAGAGAAAGTGAGACTCCACATTGAGTGGAGATAATTCTGTGAAACATCGGAGAACGCTTTAGCAGCAGAGATAACGCAAACTGATAATGAGATTGTCATGCTGCCTGAGGTATAGATAATTCTTGCTTCTCTCTGCCACTTGGGGTAGGAATCATCCAGCCAAGTGTAGGTGTCTCCATTAAACAAAGTCTAAAGTGCCCAAAAGTGCCTAGTTCTCTCTGCTGATGGTAAAGAGAGCTGAGAGCAGCCAGTGCAGATGGAGCACTCTATATTGTAGGTGCCTGATGCTAGACAAAGGAAGCTCACCCTCTGGCCATATGCCCAGATCTCCTCGATTTTTAAAGACAAGGCCCATAACACTGTCCTGAAAATCTCCGCATCTTGATCCAAAACAAGTGCCAGCGTGGACAGCTTAGTCTCTGGGCGACCATCGCAAGGGCAGGCAGCCAGGCGGGGAGCCCCTGCACATGTCACTAGGTGAACGATCAGCAGGCACGCCGGCTTTGTGGGTGTCTAGACGGTCTTTGTTCTGGGTAGAAAAGCCAGCACGGGTGTAGCGGCTGGCTTTTTAATGGCAGTGCTGAGAAGATTGAGAGGACTCTATTTTGTCCTAATAATCCTGTCAGGTGTAACACGGGGATGGTGCACCGTGATTAGTGTAGGCCTTTTCAGCCCGCAGACAGCTAATTTTTCTGCCAACAAAGAGTTTAATTCCCAAAGAGGTGGTTTGAAATCTTTGAAACAAGGAAGAGTCGCATGGAAGGAGGAGACAGCATTCAGGAGCCTGACCACTGCTCCGTACAATTAACAATAAGCTGTCAGAGACAGACTGCTTGAAAAAAGGGAAGGTGTTTCCCTTGAGCTGTACCCTTGGTTCATTGGCAGATCTCAAATATTCTGATAAATGTATATATGTCCACTAATCCCAGCAAAGGCAAGGAGGCTAATTAGTGGGTGTTTTACAGACTAATTTCAAATTTTAAAAAAAGTGATTAAAAAAGTAAATTGTCAACCAGTGTATCATGCAATCAGAAGCACCTCTGGAAGACATTAGCAAGCCGTTTCTTAATTTCTTATTGGAAAAGGCTGCCTGCACTTTTTCCTGGGGAAGTATACTACACATGTGAGCAGACATCCACTTACATTTACCCCCTCTTAAGGGCGATAAATGTTCTTGATGCATTAATGTCTACATTATCAGCAAAGCTAATAATCTTCCACAGAGAATGTCTGTGTGTATGAGTGTTTGCTCTTGGTTTGGGCTTCTAGCAAAGATTTCCTAAATTCAGAAAAAGGGGAGGTGATCAGGTAATCAAACCAATTAGCAGATAATGTCATGATTAGAAAATATGATTTAAATCAAAGATGTCATTTGATACATTTCCATCATATTTCATATCTGAAAACCAGGCATTTCTAAAATATATTGAGAGCACCTTGGCATGTTTTTGAATTGTTTTTGTTGTCCTCTTAGAAAAACAAAAGGCAATAATATTTGAAAAAATGAGTGAATTAACACTTCTGAAAAGTCCAACTCTTACACATTTCAGTTTATTAAATATTTAGAAGCCAGCAAATGAATGACATACCACATCCCTTTACAGAAATTTAGTTTAAGAAGGGATGGTCTTAATATAATTGAAATAATCTACTAGGAAATCATATTTTCTTTAAAAGATAAGACAAACATCAGTTCCCAACTTCCCAACTTTCAACTGAACAAAGGCTTTGTCCATTATTTATATGAAATATTTGTGAACAAAATGCAAAATACAGTTTGTACCAATAAATAATGCTAACATTTTATTTTAAGTGTCCCATTATTGTGAAGTCATTTGGTATTCACCATAATAGCACTGATAATAAAGAATTCATTTGGTATTCATGTGGATGTTACATTTAGCGCCATTGGTATTCAACTGTAATTTAGCATTAGTTAATGGGCACTTAAAATGTTATCCAAATGATTTATATCACAGCACTTTAGTGTTTCTCAAACTAAGTGTACAACACTTATTTTACAAGTGTACTACAAAATAATTAAATAAGTGCACCTTACCTTCTACAGTTTTTATTCTGAGACAGAAAAATCATTTAGAGGACTGTGATAGTAACAATCAACAGACTGTACTACACGAAGGTAAGCCAAGTGTATGTAAGTTGCTTATATTAAAATTAAAAAAAAAAAAAGAAACAAAGACAGCGGTACTTACTTTTTAAAATACAGGCTCATAGCGTATATACTGAATTAAAACGAAAGCTGGATGACCAAAACACAGGATGAGGTCTAGCACTTCCTTTGCTGCCACTCGCAGCAAGGGGAGTTAGAATTCCAATTCCTCTCTGCTCATGCTTATGACCATCACACATGCATGGTCCCACACTGCTAACTCTGTGTGGTAGTATGATCACATTTATACTGGTTTCTTTGCAAGCATAATACTTAGAATCAAGAGAAGTGATGTATCTACTTTTTAAAAGATAAACATAAAAGAAATGGGAAGGAGTATGTCATAATTCTGGAATTTATATATTTAAGTCATTACTTAGGAAATAAATTCTTTATTCTATTTTCAGGCAAAGTCATCTTATAATGACCATATGATGGCACAATGAGAAAAAAAATCCGTGCTACAGAATACTTCTTTTTAAAACAGATCACGATGACTCCTAAAAAGATGTTTTTCAGAAATAACTCTTAATTCTATCCTTAGTTGAAAATATTGTTCCTAATTTCACTACTTCAGTTCATTATTTTAGATAGTAAACATAATCCTCCAATGATTTCCCAAATTTTGCATGAAAAATAAAAACACATTGCTCTCTGTCTTAGTGTTATTTAATGACCATTATCATAATGAGAGCAATGGGAGCAATTCATACTGTAGATGAGACTGTATAACGGCCAGTTGATTAACAGCTAAAATGGTAGCTGTAAATATTGCTGAAAACACTATGTCCAGCTACAATCACACTCGTTCTGTGTCAATCCAGCTGTGAGATGATGGATAGAAAGTAATAATAAAATCACCAACCTCAGAATGCTTTCGCCAAATGTCTATGTTCTTTCGCTGGGCTTTCGAGAAATGGTCCCAAGCTTTTTGTCTGGTAGAAGCGTTGAAAACGGCGACAATCTGCTCAACTTTGGTGAACAAGGAAGTCAAACAAGACAAGCAATTTATGTTGTGATCACTATAGAGAAGCAAAGCAAAGACACTAGGAGTCTATGGATGATGTCGTTACTGAAACGACATCATCAATATCCATCCAATGATGTGTCTTTCGTACTTACATTTTATCAATGTTGGAGATGTCTCCCTTCAAGTCTGTCTCCATAACTTTAAGTCTACACATCTTATAACTATGTACCACAAACCATGCATGCAGCTGGTTCCCTGTGATGCTTGCTACCACTCTCTGTGTGTGGCTATAGGTGTGTGACTACAGAAATGACACTCGAGGCACAAATCTGACACATGTTCCCCTGTGGCAGCTGCGTACAGATGAGCAGGCTGTACAAATGAAAGCGTGAAAGACAAGCAGGCTCTGCTTTGAAGGGTGACTATCTGATAGTGGGAATTTGTCAGCAGATGGAGAGGACTAAACCATACATTAATGCTGCAGTTTGTAGCTGCAGCTGCTGCTTCTCCTTTATTTCATATAAATGGGCTCACCTGTGGTAGATAATTCCATCCTGTGTCCATGGCCTATATATGTCTATGTACATGAAGAGTTGTATTTTTGTACATATAAGATGAAGAAGAGATGTGAAATGGGCTTTCCTCATTCAACTCTAATGAATTTGTTCTGAAGCCAGACATCAAAATTAAGGTCAATTTTCTAGGACAATTAAGATCCTTAAGTTTTTAGCTACTTGTTCATCCTAATTTAAAACCTTTTCTCCCAACACTTTTCTCTTTTTTTGCATGATTTACAAGCAACGTTGTCCTTCCACACAGTGACTTGCTTAAAAATAATTCGGACACAATGTAAATTGCCTTAATCCCAGCACAGTTAACTCAAAAACCATCATGAAATCCAGATTTTCTACAAATTACATGGGCCGTGCTCCTGAGTGAGCAGCTGTGCTGATCTATGAAGTCAAACTGAAAAATGTTTCACCTCTTGGTTATTTATCTGTTTAGATTCCTGGGCTGAAATTATGTCCACTGTTTTGTAAACCTGCAGCTTGCAGCGCCTTCCTCTCACCTCTTTCACTACAAAATGGTGACAGGATTACTGTAATGCCTTCTGATCTGGACTCTCATCGAGTTGATCAATGGCCGCTCTCCTTCTCCTCTCAAGTCACAGATGGGGTGAATCTTATTATACATAACAACCAGTCTTTCCTAAAATGGTGAACTCAGCTAGTAACTTAGTTCACCTCTAGATCTGAAAGCTAACCCCACTCGCTTGAACAGGAGTACATTTCTTCTCTTCGCTTTCTTCACCACAGTTGCAGGCTCCTTTTAGATTCAGGAAGTTTACAACATTTTGAATCACATATGGAAGTTTTTCTTTGCAGTCATCAGGGCTGGTTAATTAACTCCTAAAGCCACAGAAAATAAATGTAGCCTTTTAAAATTAATACTTGTGTGTAGTCTATACTAAAGAAGGTGCCTCAAAACTACTGGGATTATCCCATCCATTCAGGTTTTAACGGCAGTTGTGGTAATTTCAGTGTATTAGAACTTGCTTGGAGTGAAGGGTGGATTTATCAAGGAAGTTATGCTGTGTATATTTATTCAATTAATTTAAAAGAATGAAAATGCTAAAGCACTCTATTATCATGTGTATAGAAACTGAGGCTAGAATTTAATTACTATCATTGTGGTGATAACCCAGGTGCTCAGAAAATCTTGCTTAATTAACAATCTGGTTTTTGTTTGCAAGTGGAAATTCAAGTAGAAAAAATTCACAAAGACAAGAGGAAGAGTTGGTTTGCCATTTTTCACTAATAAGTATTAATAAGATCATCTGAATTTTGAAAAACATTTGAACTTTGAAGTGTTTACTTCTTATTCTATGAACAGGTGCTAAGATTTAACAGAAGTCATTAACTGATCATTTCAGAAACTCTCCTCAATGGAAACACAAGCTAGGAAGATGTCAAACAGTTTTGCCTTGCATAACTGCAGTAGATAAAGTGAGCAGAAGGATGATCTCCCTCACTTACCTAACTTTCAGGAACTAAAGAAACTAAAGGAGGGTGGATACTCTGAGTACTAGATGCTAAAAATCAAGGCATTTAAAGAAACTTTATGCAATAAGCAGCTAGGGATAATATTAAAAAAGCAAAATGTAGCAGAGAATATTAAATTAGTACATATCAAAGACCATCTTCCCACTACTCTATTCAAAGAAAGTGTCGATGTATGTACAGCAATTTCAATACACACAGCAATCTATGCTGCAATGTGTTACAAACACCCACAAGTAACACCCAAGATAAACCATCACCAAGCATTACATTAGAGCTACAGAGCAGCTGAGGCAATGGTTTGACAATATAGGAAAGTGGCTTCACAACTCTTTATACTTCATCAAAATCCTGCATTCGTGTGTTATGAGATGGACTCCAATGTTGACACCTTCTGCCAGTTCACATTTGTCCATAGGTTAATTCATGTTGCATCAATTCATTTGTTCTCCCACAGACGGCTTGGAAGCCTAAAGCTTGCGTAACTCCTGTGCTCTGGGTAACTGGAAGACAAGACAGAATGTACCCACCCCTGATCAGGATCAAATTTGTTTGGGTAAGTGATCCAGCAGCATCTAGCCCATAGGGATGGCAGATCGATCCCTAAGGGAAAGCCAGGAGATTTAATATTAGCTGAGAAACTCTCCATTTAACTCATTTCTCTTCCATGTCTGGGTAAGATTTAGCCGAAGAGAGGCCCCAGATTTTCGGCTGGTATCTGCAGAATCTGGGTGAAACAGTTGTTCCTAGTCTTGCTGCTGACCGTGGTTTTCAGAGTATTTCCTAACCCCCAGAAAGAAGTTTCCAAAATGAACTAACAGATTGTATCTATCTCTCTAAGGCACCTTGAACTCTAGGATGGACTGTACTGTCAACTGTGACTAGTAACTAGAATTATTAAGTAATATGAAATATTCATTGTCAAACATCTGTCGGTAAGTTCTATGCTATATCAAATTTTCATTGACCATATGCAAAGATGTTTCCTTACTAAATTAGAGATTAAAAAATGGTATTGTTCTGGAAGGGTCTGTGCCATGTCATTGTTTTTCCTATCAATATAGCTTACAGGAGGTAAATAATAGCATCTTTCCTAATGACTTGTTTGGAGGCTGGTAATTTATGTGATGTGTTTCAGACAAAGGATTATTATCTAATTGTTTTTCTGCTGAGTTATAAATAACCAAAAGACCAAAACTAAGCCTAGAGTGATATGCAAGCGTCAGTGTTTAACAAATGCAGTGTAGCTACAACACACATTATTAGGGGTGCTGGCTCATAGTAACTATATTAAAAGAAAGTTTAAACCTCCTTCTGTTGCAATAAAACATGCTAGCAGAATAGGGTATTGTTATAAACTATAAATGTAAAAACAACCAGAAGAACCAGGAACAACAACAACAATCTCTTAAATGATGCCTGCAGAAGTTGCATGCAAGCTTGGATTAAAGAGAAAATTATAATTATCTCCAGGGCAAGAGAATATTTGATAGAGGATATTTGAAAATGATACTACCAGAGGAGAGCAGAAATAAATGAGAACCAAAGCATAGCCTCATCTGCAGATTAAGAGGTGGAGAGAACGCTTTTACCCTCCATTACATTTATCAAGCAGGCTATTTTAAATACATGATTGAGTGAAGGCTAAAATTTCTCCTTGAGTTCAGGAGACGAGAAGTACTCAATTTTTCCCTTTGCCTATTATACTATCAGTTGCCATGCATACATGATTATTTTTAATTTCTTGTATGCAATAATAAAGAACACCAGCAAGTAAATGTTTTATAATGCCTTACAATAAGAAAGAAACAAAATAGAAACTGAAACACAATGTGTTAAAATAAAAACAAAAGTCTTCAGTCTGGCAGATAAAATAATCAGATTTCACATAGAATTTAACTCCAAATTCCACTAATTAGGGATACAGGATGAAAAGGGCTTTGCACTAAATTACTCTAAGTACAAGAGTAGAATATATGGCAATTTAGCTCAGAAAAATTCTGTAAGAGTGCGACAGTTGACATGCAGGGTAAAAGAAAAATTCCACCCATAAAATTACAGTGTAAAGGAAACTGTTACAGTAAATGTATAACATGCTTTTCAAATATAGATTTGCAGCACAGGGAGGATATAGAGTTGGCGTGGTTTGGGTCAGAAGCCTTGTTGCTGAATTCTGACTAAGCTGGAGTCTGCCAATCGATTTGGCTCCAAGCCCAGCAAACCAAGGAATTACAGTAGTCAAGGCTAGATGCTGTAACTGAATGAATTACAGTCTCCAGGTCAGTTTTGGATAGGAAAGAGAATATTTTTGGCAGCAGTCCTGAAAGACATTTGGTGACATACTGAATAGAACTTAGCTTTAGGTTCAAGGCTAAAATTGCGTGTAGGCAAATGATATGTGACATCAACAACAGAAACAGTAGACAGATTGCAGAGTAATGAAAGAAACACATATTTTTTAATTAATCTGGGCCAAAACCTCAGTCTTTTGGTTATGATACTGTTTACTTTGAGACAAAAAATTGCCTTTCACACATTTACAGCTGAAAACCTGAAGCCCCTCCCTGTTACCCAATTCACATACACAAAAGTAGAAACAGATGCAATTGCCATTGTCTAATAGAGGGCAAAAACATTAAAGTTGGAAATATCACCCTGGAGAAGACCGCAGATAATGCAAAGGATAGGATGGATCCTAAAGTACAGCATACCGCTGGTCATCAGCTGGATATGTAAGGAAATACCACTATAGATTTGTATAATGAAGACACAGATTTTGACAGCTATGCAAAATGTCTCATGTGCCACTAATAAATGGCATCCTTGTTTTGTTTTGGTACGTTCCTTAAGACATAGTCTTAAGACATGGCACGATAAAGGAGAAAACCTCAGGACTTCTCTATTATATCCCCAAATTCCACCTTTTGGACAGACCAAGAGAATGATGCCTTCAGTGATTTATCTCCCAAATTGTTCTGCTGTGTGGGAAGCCAGCTTGCAAGGCTGCCATTCCTCAACTTGCTCTACTGCCAACAATTACATCTGTACAAGCGATCAAAACCAGACAGGGACCATTCTCATCCCCTGAAACCAACGGGCACAACATGCTGAGTGTCCCTGCAGCAGCAACCCTTCTCTTTCCCTAGAAAGATGCTTTTTGAGAAACTACTTGGCCTGCACCAAATCCTAAATCACACCCACATTGTGTGGGAAAATGCTACCTGGCCTAGAGCAATAGCTTCCTTATGGTTGAACAGTACGGACAAGCCTGCCCTAGCTTAGCTTAATTTATTCCTATAGACAGAGTCAGTGGGGTCATCTTTTACTCGCAGCCTTGCTTTTTCTGCTCTTATCCTGACGCAGAGGCCTTGGTGTTGCAGCGAGCCACTAAAAGGTTTACCAGAGGAAGAAGGATGTTTTCCTCTTCTGTCTACCTTGTCTCACCTACCTGAATACTAGAAAGAATGAGAAACAAGTCTAAGTGTCCTCTCTCCAAATTACACAGTATAATCTCCCTTTGGTTGGTCTTACAGTGTTTGAGCTCTGCCTGGTTTGATGGCTGCTCCCCATTCCTCCATCTGACTCAAACTGGTCTTAGTCAACATGCTTGCATGGATTATTAACAGGCTGATTGAATGTCAGTGGACTACACTTGACTGATGCAGAAAGAAATGTTTTTTTCAGAATATAATAAGCAGATTCTTCCACACAGATGAAGGACAAAATAAAAAATACTTACACCACAGCACAAATTATAATCCCTGATCTTGTAAAAATACCAAACCTGAGTGCCAGCAGCTGTTGTTTTCCTGTCTCTTTCTTTCAGCTAAGAAACCCAGTGAGGAAGAGTGAAAGAAGGAGCATTATGGGGACACTGAAAACACCCCAGTTTCAGGATTTATACTGAAACCTACACAGTAACTTGTCTGAGGTATGTATATTATCAATTAATAGTTCTAGAAATGGAAGAACACTCCTTGTTAAACTTTGAAATAAAAAAAAATACACTATTACTAAAGAGAGCCTGGTTTGCCCTGCAAGGTATTGCTAGAAAATCTGTCTACAAAATAAGCTTTGAAAATCTTTTAGGTTGTGAAACCTGGTTTAATTTACAACAAAGAAACTGACAGCTTGGTGTACAGCAAGTGCTGGCGCCGTGCCATGTGATAAATCACTTGGACTCAACAAGACCACTTCACCTCCATGTCATTTCTCAACAAACAGGAACCTGACATCAGGCCAGCACAAAACAGTAGGGCAGGTACAAATGTACAGTACCTGCTCTTTTAATGCCACCATCTTATACTACTGAGCAGATTTTATGGACCTTGTGTTGACATCCAGAAACATACCTAAAAAAACCCAAGCAAACACGCAACCCCCTCCCCCCACCACTACACCAACCCAAAGCGAGATTAAGTGAATGCTGCTTTCTTCATCAGCTTGACAAGATTATAAGCCATTCCCAATGAGTGCATTTAATTAGCTGTTCTCATTGTTATTTATGGTTAGGCAGACCTTTTTTTTTCAGTTCTCAGATTTAAAAATAGCAAAAGTAGGAACAACTATTTTTGTATGCCTAGCCAAAAAAAGAACCCTAAAGGAATGTTCCTTCTGAAATGAAGGAACATCACAAATGTAATTCAGCTCTGCTTCAGGTCCCATTAAGAGATGGGACTCTTTCTAATTAATAATTGTCCAAGGATCTTGCAGATTAGAATATTCCTAGGAGATACAAGAGGGCTATATTTGTTTAGGGCATGATTTGGTTTATTTTGCTGAAGAAAATGCCTAACTCTCATCTCTTATTGATCATTTACCTAAAAAATTTAAAGTTCAATTATGCAAGGCATTACGCTCTTACCTCCCTCCCTACTCAGCAAGGCAGCTCAAAACAAAGCACAGATTTCCATGTGATTCAAGGACATGGTTCTTTGCTTTGAACCTTGTTTCATCATCTAGGAGATCCTGCAGGATCCAGGTAAGTGGCATGAGTTGTCAAAATGGGGCCTTAGACTGAAATCTCCTGGGAGGCAGTGCTTGTATTTTGCTATAAAACATCATGCATATTTAATGGCCTATGTTTAAAAAAAAAAAAAGTCTTAAAAGTAACAGAAGAAGAGATTCTGTTGAAATTCTGTCCACGCTTAAATCAATACCAAGATTCCTATTGACTTTAGGTGGAGTGAAGGCTGCAGACAATGGAAGGAACAGAGAAATTCAAAGAAAATGAAACACAAAGGAATAAGCTATCTGAAACACTACAGGCAGCAACCACAAAGGGTTATACTGCCAAAAATTGGGGAGGAACTATAAGCATGCAGGGTAAAATAGAAATGAAGTCTTTCATCTCTATTCTCTGCCACTGTTGCAGCATTGTGGATAGAAATGCTTTTGAGAATGCGTACATAAGATGGAAAATGGGAGGACAAGTAAAAAAGAATAGAGATACCCAGCTGAGTTTTACTGGACAAATTATCAGTACAGAAGCAAGCAAAGAGCACACCAACTAAATGAGCTAATCAAAAGGGATTGTGGAGGTTATTTTGTTGTTTTGGTTTTTTTTAGAAATACATCAAGGTAGAAAGTAATAGTAGCAACTAATGACATGACTGATTAATGTTTTTGTTTGTATTATAGTGGCATTCTATGACACCAACTGAGATATGGGCTGCACTGTAAAAACACATTACATGACTCAATCTCTTTCACAAAGAGCTTAATGATGACCTAAAAAATTGCACATAAAGTAAGCTCATATTTTTGAATTAGTCACTGGCAAACGAAAGAAAGACTGTAAGACTGAGCAATTAAAGTACAGGAAAATCCTTTTAAAAGTTGTTATTAATGCAGAGCAGTTGAAAGAATACTCAAAAAGCACAAATGTATATAAAAAGTCTGACTGCTAAGAGAATTTTAACCAGCATGCTTTCAATATCTGCAATGAAACTGGCTTCATTTTTAGTACTAAGAGAATATACTAAAAGGTGAAAGGATTATTGGGGGAAACAGGCTGCAGTATGGAATCTAGAGCAAATCAGATAAAACGGTGATTTTAGTAATCACCTTCATATCAATGTAAATTCTACCTTTTCTAAAGCAGGAGAGCAACTTTTGAAATGAACCCACAATGAGAAAAATAAAACTGAAGAAAGCTTAAAAAGGATTTTAAACATTTTTTCTTCCTTTTTTTTTATATTCAAAATTCAGATTCTATCTGTGAAGGCACTGATAACATTAAAACAGATTAAATCATACCCAGAGAGATCAGAGAACGAAAATGAACAAACCCGAAGAGAGGAGAATTTTATTCAGTCTGTTGAGAATGCATTTCCCTTCAGAATTATTTAACTTCAATTTATTTGGAGGGATGGGGGAGGAGGGAAATTTATACTAGATACCTACCAGCTATTTGAAAAAAAGTCAGAGTACTCTAATGCACCACTAAAGTCCTTCAGAAGGAAGGGAGAGAAGACTTGAGGTGTCAATCCTTACCTTCCCAAGGAGGGAAACATGATGTACCGACTTCTCCCCAAACCTTTGATTCCTTCTTAATGAACAACTCTACTGAATCAGCTCAAAGGTGTATCTAGCCTCATATACTATCACAAACAAAAGGACTACAGATGCTTAGCAAAAAGCTAAGTAGCTAAACTGCATAATGTCATAATTTCAGATTTCTTTGGTTTCAGGATTTCTTGAAAGATAAGGATGTCTTTGTTTTTACTGTCATGTACAGCTTTCCATGCAATGAAAGAGTATAGGAAAGCAAACAATTTTAGAGGCAGCAGGAAGAAGCGGCAGGCACCCTATATATTGAGCTGTGGTATGAAAATTAGTTTCTCTTGATAGCAAGATGAGAAGAATATCTACACAATGCCTGGAACTGGACTATGCAGTTCAGATCTTGAGATAATTTCCAAAAAATCAAAGCAGGCAATGGCAGGTAGAGTTGTCATAAAATTCTGGCTGGTGGTGCTGTGCACTTGCTTTAGATGGTGCCCAATACTCAGTTGCTCCAGATGCCTCCCTGCTTCCTTCTTCACCCATATCAGTACAGTGCCGTAGTGTGCCCACATGGGAGCTGCTAGATTCAGAGTACCATAGCATATCGCTCTGATTACAGCTCCTTGCAAAGCTGGGATACCACTCATACGCAGATGGCTTTTCCTTTGCAACCACCATAGCTTTTGTGACAAGTGTACACCAGTGACATGATGAAAATGGCACTGCCTTCTGACCCTCTCAGAGGTCATCTTATTGTCCAGGCAAAGTAGGGACTCACTCAGATGCTGTTTCTTTACTTTGAAAGAATTAATTATGCCACTTTTATTCACAGATATGGATTATCATATTATAAAGCTTCCTAAGTTTCCTAACCTACAAGGTTTTGGTCCCTGATCACAATTAGAACTGCCCAAGAAAAAGATCCCAACATTTCCTTTTTAATTACTGGAAAATTCTATTTTACAATTTACAAATATTCCAGCAGTACTACTGAGGATTACAGCCTGTCACTTATAAATTACATTAAACTTTGTAACAGTTTTGCTTTTACTGCTTATTATGATAGCATGACATTTAATAGCTGAAATGGAAAAAGAAATGTCAGTATGTAGTTTGTCCACAAGGTCCCCTGGAAATACCAGGATAGCCTACTGGTATGTACTGGTCCTGAATACTGAGTGCTGGGGATTGCTGCACTGGATTACCAGTGGCTTGCCCAATGCCAACAGTAGGGTTGTCACTTAGCTCCTGTTAAGGAAATTCAGGATGGCAACTTTTAAACATGTCTGACTGATTTAGGGGGCCTACGTTCTGTTTTCAAAAATTGCTTACAGAGAGTCAATGAGTTAATTACTGCTTGCCAAAGTAGGGTGAGAACCTGCAGCACATCTCTTTTCCTTGATGCCAGCTAATGCACAAAAGAATCCCATGGCTGCTGGGAACCGGGTTTCCTTTCACCAGCCTCATGTCTATCATGAAGTAAGGACACATCTGTGATTAGTTACACTGGAATAAATGACTCTGTAGGTTTATACTCCAGCTTGCCCTGTAGGATCACCCACGTGTCCATCTACACCTTCAGACACCTATTTTGACAATCAGGCCTTTTACACAAGTTCTAAGACCCTGGTGATTATCTGTAATCAACAGTCCTGGGTTAAAAGCTCAGGACTCCTACAAAGTACAGGGGAAGGGCTTCACACTTGTGAAAACATATAAGGCCACCACCTTAACTAGCTGCATATGCATCCCCTGGTTGGGGATGTGCCATAGATGCAGCCATTCTCTCCTTTCAGTGCTGTGTTAAAGGAGGCAGGCATACATCTCCCTCCAACTGGCATCATTCTGGGTGAAATACCTAAAAGCCATCTGTCAAACACCCTAAGGAAGGTCAATACCACCTTTCAGGTCACCAGACCTCACCATTTAGAGCACTCTTGGAAGGAAGGAGGCTCAAGTTCCGTTCCTTCACTGGCACTGGTATTTAAACATATCTTTCCAAAAGATCATCCTGATTGATTGGCACTGAAATTCCCTGAAGGTCAAGGAGAGAATGAAAGTGAAAGCCACCATGTGACTAGGAAGTAGTCTGACTAGGAAGCTCCATAATAAAAAACATCCTGCTGCTGTTCCCTCACGGTCATGTGAGAGACTGATTCATAGGCCCTGATAGGGACCCGGTGCCTAAGTACCTTGAAGAGTCATCCATTAGTAAAATTGACAAAAATGACCTAATAAGTGAGTGTCAAGCTGCTCAGTGCCCAGCTGTGGGACACTTCTGTTCATTACATTGTGCATCTAGCTACTTGCATACTAGGACACTTCCACCTCCTTATGTGTTTGACTCTTAAGAGATCAAATTATTTTTTTAATATGCTATTTTGGATCTTCACTCACCCTAGTTTTGAAAATGTCAAGGAAAACTGCACTAAAGAATCTGAAACCTCAATAAAAAGTAGACAAAACTTGCAGTGCATGGAGGGGAAAGTCAGAGGACTTTGATCTAGTTTAAAGAACAGTCCAGTGTGAGTGTCTGTATGGCTTCCGTTTTCTTGAACATGAGGATCAACATCTATAAGCCTTAGGCTGAAAAGGCAGTTTGGGAGAAAATGAAACAGAGATGCGTGGAAAGTCGGGGAGGATTGTCACATGTGTAAGCAAAGTGGAAGAATATAGAAATCAAACCGCAAAGAAAGAACTATCCAAAATCTTGCAAAACAACCCATATTCTAAGGGCAGATTCAAAGCTAGAAAAATAACTTAATAAAAAAGAAGAAAGTAGACATTTTTCTCTATTTATCCCTTAAATAACTGAAGAAGCACCATAACAAGGCTAAGACCCCCTGTAGAACTTAAATCAGGCACTGTAAATTGGCAGTGTGGCAGCACTAATACACTTTATTTCCCAGATTATCCCTGCACAAGTATCTTGGTCAGGTAATTAACTCACGTGCTGAACACCTGACCCAAATTTTTAGGGGTAATCCGCTTGGTAATCTTCTAAATACCTCCATGCAGAAATTTGTAGCAGGGATTTCAATACCTGTACTTCTTTAGTAGTTGGGCCATAAGCTGAAATGTTCTGGACACACTAATCCTCATTAATAAGAAAGCATTCTATTCTGAGACCCACATAGACAGTGTGTGTGTTCCAGGTGAGTGCACTTGAAGCCCATTTTCTTAACATATTTCTTCTTCACTCCCAATAACATTCAATGCTACAATGCTAGCATTTTAATCTAATTTCAAGTTTTTCCCTTATGCTACATCCTTCTGTATCAAGACTACACGCAGTAAGTGGGATTAATCTGCTCTCAACAAGGCACATAAATATTTGGACATCTGGTTTTGAGCTAGGCCCCCTGTGAATCCTCTATGGGCAGTAGAGGAAAAATGGCACCTCCAAGGAGTGATTCAATCTCACTGGAAGAGCACCATGAGGTCAGTCTGATGGCTCGCTCCCTGGAGATGCTTATTTTTCTCTGCTGACTGCAAAGAAACCCCAGAACGGGCAGCTCGGAGTTGAACATCTGACCTAGTTCATGACAGAGGAATGCCATGTGTTATTTTAATAATACTGTAATATTTATGTAAAATGGCCACAGAGCTGCAGCATTACACTAGACTTTTGGATACTTACTGCAGAACAGCCAAAGTGTTTTTTTGCCACTCTGCAGAATTTAACAGACCACACACACCTATTCTGGACATCTAGTATTTTCAAAGTCTTTTTCATAAATCAGGTGACACATTGTAACTGATTATACAAGGCTGTGGGAAAGCAATGGAAAAGGACACATGGAGAACATTCCCCAGATCAACTCAAATACAGCAAAAGTCTTGAAAAGGGGAAGCTCATTTCACAGTCTCCATGTTTAGCAGTCTTAGGCACATACACATGTAAAGCAAAACCATCATCCATCTGTTCGTACCAAGTTTGCTGAGAATTTTAATAAGACACATTAATGCTAATAATGGCCGATGTTTATGATGTTTATAAAATAACCAATGTGGAGCATCTGGAAAGCTCGTAAAATTTGTTCTTATAAAATCCACAGAGTGTAACATCTTTCCCTGAGCCTGTTTTTTATGCTGACCTTGTCCTCTTAGGCCTGGTCTGTCAGAAACTTCTTCCAGGCATTGCTGTGACTGTGGCACTCTGAAACATATGTTTTGAAGCCAGACCTGTTTCTGGTTCTGTAAGTTCAGCATTCAGCACATTACAGGAACAAACCAGATAGCCAAAACTGCAAGTTTCCACCTGAAACTACCGGGATCTCTATTTCCAAGTGACAGATGTTCTATAACAGTTGGTGACAAACGGGCTAATTTAGACTGATTTAACTAAAGTTCAGCCTGCTGACAATGGCTGTTTTTTTTTAAACACAGCTGAAGAAGGCACTTCCAAATGCTAGAGCTGGCTGTCGCACACAGAACTACAGAGGCCCTGGTGTGAACTGAACAGCACAGCCATGCATGGTGCCTGCATCTCTGCTTCTCACACTGCCTTTTAGATGCTGAGATGGAAGATGACATTACCTAGCAAATTACCAAGGGAATTAGCTGGTCTTTAAAATTTACTCACTGAACGTATGTCCTCAGAAATCAAATTACTTAGGCCCGGAATCTTTCTTCCTAAGTTCAGGCATCTAAGCTCTTAAATTAGGACATGTGCCTTGGAGTGAATTGCTCTTCTGAGATGCTGAGCTCTGCATTGCATATGCAAGAAACTTCCAGGGCCTGTTTTTCTAACACAGGCAAGTCCACCCAAGCTTCTGCCTTCAGCCTTAACTTCTGAAGGATGACTACTGAGAGACCAGAAAAATAATGGAGAAAAGCCTTTAGGGATTGTGGTTTTTTATGTAAAGATTTGAGGTGTGATTCAGAAATTACCATGTAAAAAGTGCATTGTTGTCCATCTGGTAAGTTGTCTTTTTTGTTGTTTTTAACTTGCATATGAAAGCTGGCTTCAGGCTCCACCCTTGCTTGTCCAGCTGTGAGTAGACAAGTTAAAAAACAGCAACAATGAAATTGGCTTTCTCTTCTCTTCTCTTCTCTTCTCTTCTCTTCTCTTCTCTTCTCTTCTCTTCTCTTCTCTTCTCTTCTCTTCTCT